>PVIJ01002230.1:0-167208 GCA_004024925.1 Scalopus aquaticus | reverse complement strand
CGGCGAGAGGGTTCACCAGAGACGGAGCGGGTAGCAGAACAGGCAGATCAGAAATACACTGCTGAGGGGAGCAGCGGGCAAGGCAGGAGAGGTCTGCCTCGCCATGTGGGATTCTCCCCGGCCGGGCGTCGAACTCACGTCGCCGCTGCCGACAGCTCCATAGCGCAGCGCTTAACCGCTGCGCCACCAGGGAGGCCCCTCCTCCTCCTTCCCTTTAGACCCATCTGTGCAGCTCCATAGAGACCCTGTGCTCCCTGGTTTTTCCTGCCTTCTAAAATTGGTGTAGTTGGCAGGATGAATTCAACACAGCCAGATATGGAGCCTTCCGAAGATCCCAGGAGGGACTGAGGGGCAGCAGACTATGAGCTGGACAATGCTGGAGGGGCCACAGATGCGCAGGAGGTGGACCAGAGTCCAGGAGTGAGAAAAGCTGAAGACACTGAGCACATGTCCAGGAGCTGCGGGAGAAGAACTCAGATGGAGACGGCCTGCAAGAACCAGCTTATGAACCCAAGGCAGCAGACTCATCAAACAACTAAAGCACTGAAGGACTAAGTTATGACTATGGGACCCTAGGGATGGATAGTTATCTTTTGTAACAACCCAGGAGATGGGGATCGAGGGTGGCTGGTGGGCCTTGGTGGCCAAAAGTAGCCTGTGTGCTGCCCAGCACTCCCAGGGCCACAGCCCAGAGAGGCAATGGCCAGAGTAGAGGAAGGGGCAGGCATGAGAGCAGCCTTGTGTGAGGTTCTCTGCAGCCAGGCAGAGGAGCTGTAAAAGCCAACTAAAGGCAAAAGCCAGTGCCAAGGTTGAGAAGCTCTGAGCAGCTATTAAGCAGCTGAAAGTTTGCTGAAGGCCAGTGAGTCTTTTAAAATCACCTGTGTGTGATGCCCTGTTTGCTTAGATAAGGGTGAGGTGCTGAGAAGCCCGTCCTTGGGAGACAGGTGGGGAATGTGGCTGGTGGTGGTGACCACAGCTGAAGAGTGCAGTAGTGGCTATGACAGCAGAGTGTTGGAGTGACTGCAGAGAGTACCCCTGGAGATTGGGCGATTACCCCCCAAAGTAGTATCGCCAATCTCAAGAGTTGAGTGCATCCTGGGGGTGAATGCAGTGTGGTTCCCCACCTCAAATGAGCAGTGCCTTCAGCAACATCAACTGGTGGAGCATCTGTCAGTACCAATAGTTGTCTTTTGGTCATAGGTTGGTGCCCCGCCTGGGCTTACTTGTATTTTGTTATTTGGCTGCACTGTTATATTTTGCTGCACTGTTTAATTTTGTGGGTCATGTTATTCACTGAGAGAAATGTGTAAATTGTATGGCAAAAAAAACCCTGAGGGGGTGGGTTGTAGGGTAAGCGATAAAGCTGTCAGGTTTTTCCGCCCTCCCCTCAGTGATGGACCTCTGCAGGCCTATGCGCATGACTGATGGCGGGCACCTGGAATAGCTTGTGGGCCTGTATGAGTGGGAACACCTGGGCCAGAGACTGGGCTTATAAGAAGAGAAGCAGCAACAGCAGCAGCAGCAAAGACAGAGAAGAAGCAGAGGACCTTCTGTTTGGGGTGCAGCAGAGGCCTCAAGACGCAGCCAGAGAGCCCGAGAGAGTGAAGATTTGCCAGCCCCCCAGCCCCTTTGCCTGCCCTATACCTGTTTGCCTCTCTATGAGAGACCATTAAAAAGCACAGAAAGCTGCCAAAGTCACCGAGAGCTCCAGAACTCCTTCCCTTTAGACCCATCTGTGCAGCTCCATGGAGATCTTCTGCTCCCTGGTTTTTCCTGCCTTTTACAGCACAGAATTATGAGAAAATGGCATTTCAGCATAGAAGAGAATGCTTAAAAGTCATGACGACCTGATGATCCAGAATATTTAGTAAAAGCCAAAGAATTTAGAGTAAGTAGAGCACAGTGCTAAGACTGGCAATGCAACAAGGCGGGTGGAAGTCCTTAGGAGGTAGAGATGGCTGGAGACTGGCCAGGTTTGGAAAGACATCACGGGAGCCTGCACAAAAGCATTTAGGGCGTGAAATGATCTGATCCCAGCTGACACTTAGACTGATAATGCTGGCAAAAAAATGAAATATGATGAGAAGGTCAATGGACAATAGTGAAATAGATAAGAGTCTAAGCCAGACTGGAAGTGGCTTGGAGCTAAAAAAGCAGAGGACATATTGATCATGTATTTCAGAGAGATTTACTAAGTTTTCAAAACCTCTGAATACAGGAGGTGGAGGAGGACTTGCTGTAGGTTCAATTTGAAAAAAAATCTTGTTTAGCCCATGTCATACATGGTCATTCTGCTAACTGAGATAGAAAATAAAGGGAAGAGAACAGGTTGGGCAGGGATAGATGAGCTCCTTTTGTAAGAAACAGTCTCATCTGCTGATATTAGAGTAATTGTGTTTTTGTTTTTTAAATAAGCACTGGTCATCACTTTCAGTAAAAAGAAAATAATCTCACAATTAAAAACATTTAAAGTCACACTAGAACAGCACCAGATAATTAGAGTGATGCCTCTGTTTTACATATTTTTTTTTATTAAGGTGACTGCATTATAGCATCTTTCAGGTATGCTTCATTATAAGTCAACATCTGTATATACATTCAACACTACAAGTCCAATTCTAGTGATGCTCCTTAAATGCAAGGAAATTCAAAATAAATGCTTCAGAAGTTTCCAGCCTTTCACTTTTCTTTGAGGTCCTTCCTATGTCACCAAGTACAATTAGCATCTGCCCATCTGCATTTCTACCGCATCACATTATACTCATTTTGTCTCTTCCTCCCTAGCTTACATCGACATATATTCATAGTGACCTCTGCAGTGCTTTGAATTTTGTCAGAGCATTTAATAATCGGTTTGGAGTATGACAAAGATGTTGATGAAATGCCAAAATTATCACACCACTTCTGTGCTACAACATTCAACTCCAGAATAATAGGAGATATTTTTTTCTCATCAAGTGTTCAAGTCACTGGTAATTTTTTAACCTGCAAAGATGCTTCCCCCATTCATTACAAAAATGGTTATATCAGCAGATATTGTACAAAGTACAATCAAGCTTTTGAAAACAGTACCACCTATGACAGTAATGTTCAATCTGATAACCCAATATTTTGGTCAAGTAGTTCCTTTAGTTCCTTAGCAAAATTCCTTCCAGCTAAAAACTGTCAGATCTTAGGATTTCCACACATTGTAATGATTGCTTTCTGACTTCAGATTACCACACAGAGAAATATCATTGGATTTTTGAGACTGAAATCAGAACATTAAACCCTGCTCTAAGGAAAGCGGTGAAGAATGTGTACACACACACACACACACACACACACACACACACACACACACTCTAATACATCCAATAAAACTACCCTGCCTTGGGTATACCCAGAGTTTTATTGCCAGGTGTTAGAAAGGTATTATCGCTAAAAAATCTTGATTTTTTAAGTATTTTCAAACACAACTTTGTAATTCTATCAAAGCTAGTTAAGTGATCCACATGATAAAATTTTTATTGCTAAATCAAGATGATCATCACTTCTCTAGGTGATCCACAGAAGAATTAAAAAAGCTAAATGAGCATGGTACTGGAACAAAAACAGACAGAAAGACCAATGGAACCGAATAGAATACCCAGAATTAAAGCCACTTATCTATGAACAGCTAATCTTTGACAAAGGAGCAAAGAAAATGCAGTGGAACAAGGACAGTCTATTCAATAAATGGTGCTGGGAAAACTGGACAGCCACATGCAAAACAATGAAGCTAGACTACTACCTCACACACTACACAAAAGTCAACTCAAAATGGATAAAGGACCTGGATGTAAGACCTGAAACCATAAAATTTATAGAAGAAAATATAGGCAAAACTCTACACGACATACATCTCAGCAAAATATTGAAAGACAAATCCCTCAAAGCGAAGGAAGTGAGACAAGATAAACAGATGGGATTATATCAAAATAAAAAGCTTCTGTACAGCAAAAGAGACATTAACCAAAACTAACAGACACCCTACCAACTGGGAAAAGATCTTTGCACACAATACATCTGATAAAGGACTGATAACAAAAATTTACAAGGAACTTACACAACTCAATAAAAAAGCTAAATGAAGTCTATAAGCTTGATTTGTCTTATCCTTTTAATAAAACAATCCTGTTTTGCTATCAAATCTTTCACTATTTTCCTTTTAAAAGACTCTAAACATTCTGACTTCATGAAATCCTACCAAAGGAACTAGAATCTAGTGAAAAGACACTGAGTTCATGTTCAGAGTCCCAGATTCAACTGAAAAGGAAGAGCTTCAGTGGGAAAAGGGGGTTGCCTGCTCAACCAGATACCTGGACACATTCAGAGGCCCCTACAATTAAAATTATAAGGTGTTGGCATATGATTAGCCAGCACAGATCAATAAACCATGAAAAAAACACACACAAACACACACAGAAATAGGGCCTCCCTGGTTGCCTAGGGGGTTAAGTTTTAGCACTATCACTGCTACAGCCTGAGTTCAATCCCTGGCCAGGGAGCTAACCCACATGGCACAACAGACCTCTCCTGTCTCACTCGCTGCTCCCCTTAGCAGTGTATTTCAGTCAGTCTGCCTGTTCTACTCCCCACTCTGTCTCTGGTGAATCCTCTCACCCTCTGCATCTCTGGTCTACACCCCAGTTCTTCTACACATAAATAAATAAAAATCTTTAAAAAAAAAAACCAGAAATATATGCAGTTGTTTATAGTATTCAATAAAGGTGGGAGCCTAAGTCAAGTGGCAAATGGGGAATTTTAATAAGTGGTGCTGGTATAATTGATAATAGTATGGAAATTTCTTTCTTTTTTTTTATTTGTGTCTTTTACATTACTGTATATTTCTGTAACAATAAAGTAAAAATTCCAAAAGAGTGAGAAATTTAAATGCAAAATATATGAAGTTACACAAGTACAAACATTTATAAATTTCTCTATAGTATGGAAGTGAGGAAAATTTGTTCCCAACTCAAAATCTTGGAGCAATCAGGAATACAATTAATAAATGTTTCTCTTTTTTTAAGATTTATTTTTTATTTTTGCATAAAAGCTGGAGTGCAGGCCAGAGGTGTGGGGTAGTGAGAGGGCTCACCAGAGACAGAGTGGGGAGTAGAACAGGCAGATAGATTGAAATACACTGCTGAGGGGAGCAGCGGGCAAGGCAGGAGAGGTCTGCCACGCCATGTGGGAATCTCCCAGGCCGGGCATCGAACTCGTGCCACAGCCGCCAACAGCTGCACAGCGCTGAGCTCAACCCGTTACGCCACCAGGGAAGCCCTAATTAATAAATGTTTCTACATTAAAAATGTAATTTCATAAGCAAATTAAAAGATCAACAATGTTATTACAAAAACAGACTAGGGATACAAGTAGTTTCTAGAAAAGGCAATAAAAAAGGTCCACATCGTTTGGAACTCAAAGATATGAGGCTCATAATTAAGAGAATAGATATAATGAGAGATACACAGATTACTATTTTATGTATTTCACAGATATAGTGTAGCTTATCAAAATGACGTAAAAAGAGTTTGACCACAGAGTTAGTTGGCAAATTGGCACATATACATTACTAAGAAGAATGGAAAATGTTACAAACCCTATGGAGTACACAATTTGACACTATTGAGCAAAATTACATGTGTATTTATGTTTGTCTTTTTTTCTAGAGAACAATTCCAAAGGTAAAATGGTAAAATATACAAAGATGTATATATATTCTCCTTATTGCATGATTTTAAATGCTAAAAAGACAGAAATAACTTAGGTGTCAATCAAATGAGATGAATTAACTCTGAGGTACTTAAAATGGACTATACAGTTGTTAAAAAGGGAGTGTTTTCATGTTATTTCCAGGTTATATTGTTAAATAAAAACAGAACATTTAAGAAGCTATATATATATATATATATATACACACACACACACACACACACACACTGCATTGTCATTTATCTAAGTGAATATGTGTGTGTTTATGAACACAAAATGGAAGATTGAGCTACAGTTAAATTATCACTCACATGTAATGAGATGGAGATGGATATAAATGTCCGGGACAGGATATTTACAAGATGAATCTGAATATTTTGTCATTCCAGAAAGCAAAGAAATTATTAAAAATTACTGGAATAGTGTCAAAAGGACTCAAGAAACATGTCGACATAGTTCCCACTGTTCAAATATTAGTCATTTTAAACAAAATAAAAATAACAACATTAGTGGGTTGAAATGATCAAATATGTTTAAAAAAACAGGCATTTGTAATGATCATAAAAAAACATTTGATCACCTTTGGAGGATGCTAGGAAACCAAATCATTCTAAAAACTGGTAAGTTAAGGGAAAGAATCATACTTACCACTTTTTAAATAATAATTGTACCTTAGGGTATTAAAAATCAGAAAAAATCTCTTTTGAAGTATTCCAACTATATACATTATAAAATTATAATGAAATAATTAGGGTATTACTGTTTTGCAACCCCCTAAGTAAACGCTGCATATGGGAAATGATCGTGAATGGCAGGTAACATCACAGCAGTAGACAATTGTACACCCTTGATGGAATTTAAGAACAACATTTATGAAGTAGTTCTGCCAAATTCATAACCTAAATATGATCAAGCCTCTTGACTGAATCACCAGCACAGGAAACAGACGGGGGCTGGAGGAACAAGGTGGTTGGGTGGGTAGGTGGGTGGGTGGGTTGGTTTATGAGAATGTAATCAACATTATCCAAAAGTAGGAAAGCTCATAAGACCAATTACTGAGTTCCTTCAACAAATCAATTTCAAATAAAAATTAAAAGATAACCTATGAAACAAAAAGTTCCTAATACAACCACCAACAGAAAGCAGTGTGTGTACCCTGTTCTTAGGCTGCAACACTGGGAGGTGTAAATGAAAGCAGGTGTGGTTGTGAGCTGATGAGTGTAGTATTTGAATAATGGGTACATGCAAGTGCTTTGGATCTTTTTTTCTTCAATTGTGTTCAAAATTATCCATAACACACTGTCAATATCAATGTACAAGGTTGCAGCCACTAGGAAAAACAGTACGGAGTTTCCTCAAAAGAATTAAGTATAGAACTGCCATGTGATTTAGCAATCCCATTTCTGGGTATTTATCCAAAATAGTTGAGTGAAAATCTGAAAGAGATGTCTGCAATCCTCTGTTCATGGCAGCATTATTCACAATAGCGAAAAAGTGGAAACAAACAACATGCTCATTAATGGAAGAATGGACAAAGAACATGTGATGTGGAATAATATTCAATGTGTAAAAAGAAGGAAATTCTGGCATGCATTACAAAATCAATGAATCTGGAGGACATTATGTTCAATGATTAGAAGTCAGTCACAGGAGGATAAACACTGCTTGATTCTGCTTTAATGAGGTACTTAAAATAGCAGAACTCAGATTGTAGAATGGTGATTAAAAAGGGCTTGGACATGGGGAGGTGCTAGTCAGTGGACGTAAAGTTTCAGTTATACAAGATGAACAAGCTCCAAGGTTCTGCTGTCCACACGTTACATACCAGTGCATGTAGAAAAATATATATACTTTTGTGTACTTGAACATGAGTAGATCTCATTTTAAATGTTAAATGTTCATACCACCATATAAAAGAGGAGAAGAGTGAAAAAAATCCATAATAATCTTTTTTAACAAAAGCCCTAAATAAAAGTTCTGGGTCCACCATTTGCAGCCCATCTAGTTCTAAGCAAGTCACATACCCCTGTTTTCTCATAAGCAAAAAGGATATAACAAAAATAATAATGTGATGGATTGGTTTGTCATTTCTACTTTTAGACTTTGAAAATTGTTAATGGAAAAGAATGAGAGATTTTGGAGTCAGAGAGAACCCCCTTTTCAATATGTCATTATTTTGTCATATTGGGCAAATACTCAAATTCCCTTTCTTTCATGTAAAACAGGGACCATAGCAGCAGCATATCAATTTGTGAGGACTATGGAAAGTAGACACAGAATATATAACACTCTCTCCTTCATGAAGTTAGAAATAAAAGCTCAGTCCTCTGATATAGTTACTTTGAAATATTATACTAATTGCCCTTAAATTATTACTTAACACTTTGTGTGCCAGTGCCCTTTAAATTTACCAGCCCTGGAGCCAGCCATTTTCTGTGCCACCACATGAATGGTATAAGCATTCAATAAAACACACACAACTCCTGAACTACTGCATATTAAAAAAACTGTAATAACTCTCATAAAACACCTTACACTTTCACCAAAACAAATTCTAACTAGTCTAGCTTCTAGACTGAGTACAATCAAAGAAATAGCTCCTAATAGTTCCAAATAAATCCACCATGGCGTGAAAAACCAAAGACTAGATGAACACGTATTAATACATGAGCGGCCACCTGATACTAGTGACAAAAACACGTACTAATACGTGAGCGGACCACAAAGTATTAAATACTTTTTTAATGACAGGAAGGCAGGTCTCTTGAAATAAAAATCGTTCACATCCTCCACCTCACAGAAGGTGTATCATACATGATTAGAGATCAATAAATTTTGATGAATTAAATCTCCTAAATAGATTATATGCTACCCCAACAATTTGATTCATCTCCTAAAACTACTGACCGTGGCTGAATGCTGTTGCTAATTTTCACTTAAATATTAAAAGTGTACATAAGATCCCTGGAAAAATCTCAGCTTGCCTTCTGGACAAACCACAAATGAAGTAGGTAAAAAATAACAGAGTAAGACTTATCAGCACAGTAAATTGGGTGACTGACGGGTGACGAACTATAATCACTGCTCCAGGTTCGTTAGTTCCTGCATGCAATGCAAGCATGTCCTGGATTCTTCAGTAGACAATGGTTCAACATAAAGTTTCACCCTCATTCCAAAAAATTTGTATAGTTCAGAAGAATCACCTAGCACATATCCATGCTCCAACAATGAGCAGTGATAGTGGATCTTTACATCGGTACCACTCACCTTAAATATGGTCATTAATGAGCAAGGAAATGGAGTCTCCAAAGACACTGGACTCCAAAAGGCTCTATAAAGAGAAACAAGTAAAACTTAAATGTAGCTGTGGTAACATACAGCTGAAGGGATGTGAGCCTGTTATCTCTGAAACGTGCTGTAAACCAATATTACCTCAATAAAATTAGCAACAGAAAAAATTCCTACTAGAGAGTAAATCTCAATTTCAACATCTGACAACATCATTACAGCATAATTTTTACTTGTAAGGCCCTTTTCTCACAAAACCTGGAGAAAGCCAAAAGCAGTTGAATGAATGTGTCTAAATGTGGTCATCTGTTATCTATAACTCAGTGGGACAGCTCAACTGGCCCTATAGAGTTTGGCTGTGCAATCTTCCTAGAATAGTCCCTAAAGCTTCTCTGAGGCTATTAACTGAGCAGGTCACTATAGTGAAACTTACTCCTCTCCCTTGCCATTAACAGAGAACCAGTAGAGTGCAATGCAGAGTAAAAAAGCACTATCCCTCTAATTAAAAGGACGATCATGATCTGCAATTTCAAAGTCTATCAAACATACTCCTATAAAAATATATGAGCTATGCATGAAGCTACAGGATTTATACCAAAAAATGACAACAAAATTAAATCAAGTTCGGTTTATACCTCCCAAAGTAAGATAGCTGAGAAGAAATCATTGCAACATCATTCGTTCACCATAAAGTGATGCCTTCATATTTTACAAGACTAGGACTGCATTGAAATCTTTGAAGTCACTACACAATTATCTATGTCAAAGCATATTTGATGCCATAACTCACAATTTTATTGACATCCTTAGTGTACATCAAATATTTTCCATATTGTGATATGGTGATTTATTTCACTTCCTAGAGAGGTTATGTCTAAAGAGGCATATGGAGCAATTGTATCATATTCCAGAGAGTTTTCTTCAATTTACTATATTACAATCTCAAGTGAGTTGAAATATTCCAGGACTTTATGAAACTCAAGTTTTCTATTACTTTCATGGCTTGACATGGGAAAGGGAGTGGAGAATAAATTTGCAACATCATAAAACATAAATCCCTTGTGGCCACAAGGAACTTCTCTATAAAATTAAGAGAAAATGTGAATAAATGTCTGACACATGTAGGAGAGGCTGTATTCACTAATAAACTAGACCTTAATTACTTAAAGAAAAAACTGCTAACAGTCAAAATATAGTTCTTCATCCATGAAATAGAAACCATAATTCTACCACACATATCATAGATAACTTTGTGACATTTAAATATGAACTATTATTTGGAGAAGGAAACACTGTAAAAAACAAAGAAGCATTAAAAATGTAAGTGGTATGCCTCCCTGGTGGCACAATGGGTTAAGTGTCAGCACTATGAAGCTCTCTGTAGCCACTGCAGCATGAGTTGGATCCCTGGCCAGGGAGCTGATCTACATGGAGCAGCAGACCTCTCCTGTCTCGCCCACTGCTCCCCTCAGCAGTGTATTTCAGTAGATCCACCTGTTCTGCTCCCCACTCTGTCTCTGGTGAGTCCTCTCGTCACCACACACACACATACACACACACACACACACACACACACACACACACCTCTGGCCTACACCCCAGCTCTTGTATGCATAAATGAATAAATTTAAAAAAAAATAAATGTAAGCGGCAACCACAAGGATGATCATTATCTGCTTCAAGACAAAAACAGGTTAATAATACACCCAGCATAGGACAAAGTAGTTAATCCATCACAAATGTTTACTATATTTTTTTACTGAAACCTTAATAGATGTTGGGTAGATATATTGTCAAACATACTAGTTTAAACAAAATGAACCTGAAGTCTTAAAAGGAGGGAAGAAGACTGTAAAGGAGGTGGAATACTGAAAGTGGAACATGCAGTGTGACAATAGTAAAGAAATTTGTCAAAGGGCAGTTGCTATAGATGACCTATAGAAATAGCACATCCAGTTCTGAAGAAACTTGCCAGAGGGTTCAGGTAAGCCAAAGGGTTATGGTCATTTTAAAAGCTTGATCAATACAGAAAATATGAAAGAAACCTGAAGCTAGACATATGCACAAAGATTGGATAATACATTGTGTTGGTTATGTCCAATGGGCTGCAGATAGTACTAAAATGGACTAAAAGTGCATACATATTGGGAGAAAGGATATGAAAAACAAAGAGAGCAGGGCAGGCAAAGAAAGGCTTCAGACCTTTCTGACACAGGTGATAGGAAAGGGGGGAAGAGAGTAGGATTTGCAGAAGACTCAGGCTGTGGTGCAGTCTGTGGAGTTCTATGAAGATCTCAGCTAGCCCTACAGTGGTCAGTAGAGGAGTCCCTCAAGGGCCAGAAATATTGAGCCTTTTTACCACCACCATGCTCAGTCTTTAGCTGAGAGCTGCCTTGAAAGCACAAGATTTCAACTCAAAAATGGATGACTATCCCGAAGACACCACCTGCAGTGATAGTTTGAATGATACAAGATTTCAACCTTCAATTCTTCCAGCTGACCACAGGCCTCAGAATCTGGTGTCATTGTGCTCTCCAAATTACTGACCCATAGAATCTATGGTTTTTGCTGCTAAGTGGAGGTAATTCGTTGAACAGCAATAAATGAACTCAGTAACTTAGTGTTAGGATTATCCAGCTATGATATGTGTAACCAGTGGTTTCCAGTTTTGCTTGGGTTGATATGGATGCTTAAGGAGATACCCCTTTCTCTCACAATTCTCTCCTCAGGTTGTGAGTTTTAAAAGTGCTATCAATTTCCCAGCTAGAAGAAGACTGTTCAGGTACAGAATGTACTCTGTCATTAGGAACTGCCCCTTGGAAATTTTAAGAGATTACTCAGTAATTTGAATCTGAATTCCTTGTCTCCAAAAAATCAATAATTTAATTTTTATTTGGAGTATTTATGAGTTAATTATATAGCTTCCTGGAATCTTACATACACAAGGTCAACCTTTGACTATACAAGCCAGCATTGCTTGAATTTTAAATATGACACAAATGCTCTCAGTATAAATTCAATAAAGAAAAAGCTTAGCAAATTCTTCAATGTTTGTCAAATAATAAATGAAGTATGTATTAGGTAAACAATTCCAAATAGTAATACTAACAATAATACCAACAATAATAAAGAATAAGTGCACAACCCCACAACCAGGGCGAGGGAGCTAAATTACAGTGGTAAACTTCCTCAGGAGGACATTTCTGAAAACCAGTTTCAACATCAAGGGAAATTACTCAGAATCTGCTATGTAAAAGTAGCTTAATGTTTTGAAATATAAAACTTTGATGCTACATTTCTTTTAAGTTGATTGCATTTTCTTCAAAAGTCATTGAAATACATGAGTTCTTCAAAGACAAATATGATCTAAAATCTATCCCAGATTACAGAAGAAAACAAGAGAGATAGGTAAAGATAGTGGCATATTAGTGCCAGCCTGGCTAAGGTTAAGCTCACTCATCACTAATGGCAATGTAAATTGGTACAATGATTTTGGAGAGTGATTTGGCAATGCCTGTCAAGAGGAATAAAATGCTTAGTTCTGATGACTCAGTGATCCCACTGCTGGGAATTTTTCCTAAGAAATTACATTAAAAGCATTAAAAAGAGCTATAAGTATGAAGATTTTTATTTCATTATTTTTTTAGACTCACCACAAGTATGGCAATAAACTAAATGATGAGCAATTAAGTTTTTTTAAAGCCAGTGGGCTGCTGCAGTTATTAAAAAGAATAATTATAAAAGTTATGTAGCTCCATGAAAAATATACTGGCTTTCTGCCATAACATCAAATGACAATAGAATAAGTAAAAAATGCTACTCTACTAAGTAAAACTCTCTCTATATAAATTTGGATAAGTACTGGAATACATGAAAGTAAAAACACTTTGATTATCAGGCACCATGCGCATCTTCAGTTAATTTTACCCTAAATTTTTTTTGATAGTCTTTCATTTGCGACCAATGTGAATTTTACAATAAATGATAATATAAAAATAGTCCTTAAAACATGATTGCTATTTATTTAACTCGCTCTCATCACTGATAGCATTAATAAAAAATTACGCCATTCATTATAACAAATGTGAGGTGATATATCATTATGGTTTTGATTTGCATTTTCCTTGTGATTAGTGACTTTGAGCATCTTTTCATGTACTTGTTGGCCATTGTATGTCTTCTTCAGGAAAATGACTACTCAGGTCTTCTGCCCATTTTTCAAATCAGATTGCTGGGAAGGAGGGATTGGTTAATCACTTACATGAGTTCTTTATATGTTTTAAATATTAACTCATTATTAGTTATATGATTTGCAAATATTTTCTCCCATTCCATAAATTGCCTTTTAATTATGTTGATCATTTATTTTGTTGTACAGAAGTTTTTGTGCAGTTATGTGGGGTGAGACCAAGTGTTGTCTCAATAGTAGTCCCTGTTTAAATGGTTATCTTCAGGTGTTTGACAGGATGTGGGGTAAACAACTGTTGGCTGGGATGTGGATTGGTATAGTCACTGTGGAAAATGATGTGGAGGTCCATGAAAAAGTTAAAAATAGAATTATCATATGATACAGAAATCCCACTTCTGGGTATATATCCAAAGGGAATGAAAACAGGATATTGAAAAGATACCTGTGGTACCATATTTATATAGTCAAGTGAAAGCAAACTGTTTAATAAGCAAAAAATTATATGAAGTCAGAAGTTTTCTGCTAAATAGATGATATACAATATCTATTACACCTACAGTTTATATAATATATATTATACCTATTACACACACACACACACACACACACACACATACACACACACACACACATGCCTTCTCTTTGCTTAAGCCCTGAGTTGATTTGGGTAGTCTATCTTAGTTAAATACATACAGGAAAGTAAAAAGGCCATTTAGACAACACTTGGTCTCACCCCATACAACTGCACAATCTTTGCAATGCCAGCATAAGGGAGATCTCTGTCAGCATGAAATAGTAAAACTACTCTTAGCTAAGGAAACTTTGTATTTCTTAGCAGTTCTCCAAAGGAGCTGAACAGTAATAGTAAGATAAATATAAATCTGCAGTGGTTGAAAAGAGCTGTGAACTTTTTTATTCATGATAATATCTCATAGAGATAGTTTTAAAAAACCCTTATTGAAAGCACTGGTACAATGGCTAGTACTAGATGATACACAATCTGGTAAAAACATACGTGTATTATTCCATTTCCATGTAGCAAAAGTATATTTGTACAATTTTTAGTACTTTTTTATGGAGTTAAAAAAAAAAAAACAAGTTGAGCATACATTAACATGCGATCTAGCCATGCCACTGCTAAAGTTCCTAAAAAGGCCTTTAAGTTTGAGACTGTGCTGGCACCAAAACCTTGAAATATAGAAGATAAAATGAGAAGAATTAAGAGCTCCTGTATTTTCACTGCAGCATTTTTCACAATAGGCAAGAGCTGGAAACAACCTAAGTGCCCATGCACAGGTGATTGAATAAAAATATCGTGGTATTTATACACAATGGAACACTAGTCAAGAGTAAAAGAGTTGAAAAATCTGCCATTTGCTACATGGGTGGACCTAGAGATTATATGGTTATGCTCAGTGAAATAAGACAGATGAAGAAAGATAGCATGATTTCATGCATATGTGGTACAAAAGAGAAACAAAACAATTGAATGAAGTATACAAATACAGTGGTTACAGAAGGGAAGGGGAGAAAAGGATGTAGTGGGGAGAAGGGAGGACGAAATCTGGCAAAAGGTGGTGAAGATGAGAATTGGGCTTTTGGTGGTGAATATAATGTAGTATATCTGAGTTTGTTTTTAATGATGAACATGTGAAACTTATTTAATGTTGTAATGTAATGTTGCTTCAATAAAAAAATTTAAAAAGGAACTGTGCTAGTGAGATTAAAACCCTTAAAGGCAAAGAAAGAAATAGCAGTGGAAAGAAAAAGGAAGAAAATGAAGAACAGCAGAGCTGGAAAACAGAAAGGCTGAAACCCTGATGGGAACAAGAAAAAGGTCTGTGGAGATATAAAAATAAAACAATAGGATGCTTTCAAAAAGATAAAGTACCAATTAAAACATGACAGTCTAGGAACATTCAGAGAAGAGCAAGTGGCGTGAACTCACTTCAACAGTCTGTGAGGACTGATATTATTGAATATTCAGTTAAAAAAAAAACTACTAGTTCTGCAGTGGAAAAATTATTATTAAAAGATTATTCTAGACTTTCTACAGATGAAATCTAGAAAAAATATAAAATGTTGGTGTCACCTGATCAGATAATGGAAATTTAGGTGTAAATCTTGGGGGTAAAACACTAAAATTAGAAAACTTTGAAAAACAATGAATAAAATATTGGTTTAAGCATTTTATATGACACTGACAAGGAGATGTCAATTACATTCTTTGGAGACTGAATCAAATAGTGTTCACCGGCAAAGCCCTATGAAGAGCTAGTCTAGTTCAAAATATTCTTTGTTTGGTCTAAGTAAAAAAGATCAGTCAATCCAACTCTGTCTCCAAAGTGCTAAATATGTGCTGGGGATGATATTTATAATGACAGTGGAGTATGGTATAAATTTGGAGTAAAAAAAAATTCTGACATTTAAATTATAACCTTCCACATTTTTAAGGTGTCACTTGGAGAATTAAAGAAGTAGGTCAAGGATCAGGAAGCACAGAGAATTCGAGAGAAACACCTTTAAAGGATAATTACTTTGCTAACTCTCTACAAGAGATTTCAAGGCACTAATTTCTCTATTTTGGGTTTTATTTTGAAAATATTTGGAAAGGTAAGAAACAGCATGAAAAAGGAGTCACTGACAAAAACACCTTCTATCCAGAATTCCTCACCAGTATTTATAGCATTCATGTGACTCTCTAACAAGCCACTGGAGCATATTATAGATTCTATTGGAGAAAAAGACTTAAAAAGGTAAAAATTAAATTTTAATATCAGGGTTTTATCAAATTGCCTCAATTTGTGCTTAATTGCCAGAGACTGAGTGCCACGCAGAATTCTGCAGTTAGCAAAGTTTCAAAATATTTCAAAAGCTACAGGAGACTGAGCACATGAATGAAGTCTCCGTGTCCTTCCTGACTTATAACAACATGATTATCCCGAAAATGTCAAATTTGCCTATTTTACTTTCAGAGATATTTGAAAGTAAGTGATAAAACATAGGCAAACTGGCCTAAAACTGGAATAGGCTGACTACATTTGGAATATGCGATCAGATTCTCCACGTCCACTTTCACCGTGATGCAGGCAATAATTTTTTTGGGCCCTAAGAGTACTGACTTCTCAACTGAGCAACCTGCAATTACCATATATACCCCAGTTTTCAGAATTCCCCATAATTCTATGATACCCACATCTTCCCATCCACTCTTTTGCAATGAATATGTTGGGACATTCAGTAAAAAAGCATATTCAATGGTGGAGGACTCATTGGGGCTTTGTCAGTGGGAGTGTGTGATAACAAACATTTGTAGAAATATGAACTATACCCCTCAAACATATACAGCATTACAATCCAATGTTACCTCAATAAACATAATTGGTTTTAAAGAGCAAGTTATGAATGGAGGACAAGATAATGGCCTGTGTGTACACTGGGGTTCTACTTAAAGAGGACAAATGAAACAAAGTCCTTTTAGGGGGTAGTTTATATCACAAGAATGGCCCTCCCAGCCTCCTGGAAGGACACAGGTGTTGAAGTCCAGAGACCTATTCCAGCCTGACATGTACTAGTTAAATGACCTTGGTCAAGTTACTTAATTTCTTCATTTCTCAAGTTCCTTTTGAATAAAATGGGGATATGTCATATTATACTGCTGTGAGGATTTAATGAGATAATACACACTTAGCCCAGAGACTAGCACCTGGAAAATTCACAATAAATGTTCTAACTTGAACATTTTAACTAGACTAAATTTTGGAGTCCCATGTAGCTATTGTATTTAACTGAGCATTAACTAGTAGGCCAAACTTTAACCTACAGCAAATACTAACCCAGTCTTTAAAATGTTCTAATGGAAATATAAACTGAGTAACAAGGGAAGTGGTATAAATAAATGTGTTCCATGGATGGGTGGTCGGGGGAGGGGAGGAGAGAATGTTTCAAGTTGGTATCTCCAAATTAGACTTTCAGATTAGGCAATTAAGATATCTATCTAGTAAGACTTTTTGTTTCAATCTCTAAATGTTTCCTAAACCAACTACCTTGGAAAGATCCATGTATATTTTACTTTTAACTCTCCAAACAATTGTCTAAAGGTTTTAGTAATAAATTAACTTAGCCTTATGTAAATCCTTACATTATAATTTCCAAACACCTTAAGACATTAAAATAAAAATTGGAAAGCAATGAATATAAAACACACCTCTTATAATAAGGATTCAGCTGCCATCTCTAGCAATATGTACTAGTCTAGTAATTTGTACTTCTGCTTTGTCAACATACTGTTATCTTCAACATTCTCAGCAATAGTTGTATAAATATATTTTGCTGAGTCTCAGGGCTCAGGGTTCCTCAATGGTGACTCAATAGTGGGAAGAATGTGAGGGTTTGGGGACCCTCCACACATATCCCCCTTTCCCATTTCCATACAACCATAGTTCCAGTTTCATCTAGTTTACACATGGTGATAATTTTCTATAAGGAAAAAATGGTTTTACTCCTATTAAAGAGTTTAAAATCTTTAAATATTACCATAAAATACCAAATTAAAGAACATTTTAATTCAGGCACTTCTGGAACTTCTCTTGCCCATACCTCTTTCTGAATCTTGACTTTCCAAACATCTCTTCCAGCTAGTGAGAAATTAAGTTTCACAGTTTCCATCCTAACTCTGCTATAAATATTTAAAATCTCTAGGCCAATTCTTACTCTCACTTCTCAGATTAGTTAAAGAAATAAGTATTCACACCTCTCACAGGGTGGCCTCCATCTTCTGTGGCTTCCTCTCTCTGCATGTATGTTTTCTTCCTCCTTTGAGACCATATGCCAGTCACTTTAATATATTTTATCTCCTGTGCCTAGAAAACATGAAGAATCAAAAAAAAATTAGCTGAACTAAACAAATTAGCTGTAAATTTTCAGAATGTCTTCAGTGGGAAAAAAAAGGCAGAATTCAGTATTAGTTTTTAAACCAATTCAAAAATTCTGCAACAAAAGACAACCTTGTGCTCTAACCCCAGCGGCACTTCCCTATCAGGTGACTGACCTTCTAGAACTGCATGTCCAGTTAGGTTAACCCTCACCAGGGATGGCTGTTTAAATTTAAATTAATTATAATGAAATAAAATGAAAGCCTCAGTACACCAGCCATGTTCCAAGGGCTCAGTGACCACACCTGGCCAGTGGCCACCACACTGCACAGGGAAACATGGGACATTACCATCCAACCATCATCCCATCCACAGAAAGTTCTCTTGCACTGTTCTGTTCTAGAATATTCCATACAGACTGTAATTTACATCTGGTTTGTCCACTGCTATACCCACCACATCTAGCACAGTGTCTGGGACATAGCTGGAAATTAAGAAAAAAAGTTCTTAGTTCATATTTAATGGTGGCAAAAAAAAAATCAGCAATATGAAATAAACCAGGAGCCTTAATACCTTCTGGAAAGATAACAAAGTAGCTAATCTAAATTAAAGATCAGTCTCTCTGAAGTGGGGTGGAGAATTTTTTATTATTTCTAATAAATACAAAGGTACTTTTTAACCAACCGCAATGACCAAAAATTGGATAAAACATTCAAGAAGCCTAAGACTTCATGGGAGAAAATGGATGCGCAGGCTTAGTCTTCCAGTTGTTTCTATGATCACTAAATTAAGTCATTTAAACCAACTAACAAGCTAACCCTACACCTCTGAGAAACAACGACAGGTACTCAAAAAATATGAATAACAAAATAAATAATTTGGGGATCCATTAGTATACAATTTAATAAAATTTCAAAGTGTCTAATAGTAGCTGAACAAAGATTTGTTTTGTACTGTTTTGTAACTATTGCAGGGCACAAAACCAAAGTTTTCCTGCTATGGATCCCCTAGTTCCCTCTGTTTAAGTACAAATAGAACCTGTGTTATAGCAAAGGAAAAAAATGCACTTGGAATCCATCTGGGATCCATTTGTTTTGTGTATGCATGGAAATTTGTTTACATGTAGATTCACATTATCAAAATTATGAATCAGAAATCTGCTTACATTTTTCTTGATAATGGTAATAAATGTTTACAGTAAGATGATGCTGTGTTGATTATAATAACTTGTTAAATTTTATGATAAGTTTTACAATGGTATTACTTAGTGTTTCATTTTTTTCTTACAGTAACTTTATAAGTAGGTGAAATGCAGTTACTGAAATATTCATTGTACAGATAATAAAAATGAGGCTAGGAAAGCTTAAATAACCTGCCCAGTTACATAAAGAGATTCAAGCAGGTATTCAGTATAAAGTTAGTGATTAAATTATAGCCACAAAGAAAAGACTAGTCTTCCAACTGTGGATATATTGTTCCTGCCACATGAACACTTCAGCTGTCATTGTTTTAATGCATATTCTGGTTTATATATTTGATATGGAATGCAACATAAAATTTTCAAAAACAATATATTTCAATGATATTAGAACCATAATAATATACTATTAAGTATAATCAAAAAATCAAACAAAACATTAATGAATTTCATATATTTTCCCTATTGCAATCTTACATTGATACATATGTAAGCTATACCTTTACTTTTATTCATTTATCTAGTTCACTCAGAAATATTTACTTGACCTTCTATACTCCGAGTTAGGTATGTTGGGGGCAGGGCAGTGGTGGGACAGATGGGCAAAATGAATTTCAGTGTGATTAGAAGCCAATTTTGCATCTTGGTTTTCAAGTCATAAGGTCATTTTGACATTTCCATGAATTTTTAAAAGTTGTGCATGTATAAAATATTATATATTATATTTACATGTATAAAATATATCTTCCCCACACTTAAGTAGTAAATTAATCTGGCAATTCCTAAGATTTCAACAACTTGGTCTATACTGTCCACCTGTGGCTTCAACACTAGCCTCATTTAAAGTGCTAACTAAATGTAGCCAGTGGTTACCACCTTGGACAGAAAAATGTTTCCATCATTATAAATAGCTCTACTAGATAGTGCTGGCTTAGATGATACCGGGGAAATCAACCAAATATCCAGACATTCATGAGGATTATTTAAGTTTTACTTTAGCAAATTAACAGGGTCTTTCCAATGAGAGTCCCAGATGCATTTATTTCCCCTCTCCACTTCCTAATTACACTAAAAGATCCTTCTCTTACTTAATATAATTCAAATACATTAAGGTGCTAATTGAATATGATGAGTAAGTTGTGCATACTAATCGTCACTAATAAGTTTAATTCTGACTGCTTAAGCTTATAATAGCTGCTCACCTAGAGCGTGGTTCAAATCAACTTGATATCTCTCAGTCTTCATTAGGAGAATGTGTTTTAAGCTGATTTCATTATGTGTGAGCCTGGAGGATTTACACCAAGGGTAAAAATACCAAATGTGAAATCTGAACAAATCGCTCAAGCTGAACGTGACTGACAGCCACCTCAGTTTTCCAGTGACACTTAAAACATTCCAATTCAGTAATCAATAACTCAAAGATATGATATGATCTTAACTTGGAAGATGCTGTATTGTAAAGATATTAATTCTTGTCTAATACATTCTTCATTCATTCAATATACTTTTAAATTCCTTATACACCTACTAGTCTTATGATTCTGGGCAATTAATTTATCTTCTCTAGGCTTTAGATTCTTTACTCCTTCGATGGAAATGTGGCTTCCTCAAATAACATTATAGATACAGAGGCACAGATACGTAGACATATATTTATAGACAGATAAAAATAAATTAAAATGTAACTTAGACATTACATTATGGATATCTTTTCCAATTTTTATTGAGCTTAAGGTGTTGAGAAATGTCAAAACAAATATACATAATTTAGCTGATGTATTCATTAGTTTTATTTTTACCACTGAATGTGATGAAACATAAAAGTTCAAGTATATCTTTTCTAGAAAGACTCACACAATGGAAGCATAAGGTCCTTAAAACTAATGAGACCATTACATTGGTCAATCAAAAATATAGATTATAGGCAAAACGATAAAGAAATTTAGAAGTCCTTTCTCTGATACTGGTAAATGCATAAGGAAGGCCAAATACACCAGCCTGTGCCTGTGTGTAGCAGCTTTCAACCAATCCCACATCGTTTTATTTATTATCGACATTCCAAATCTGTTTCTTTCCTGCTTTTTTAAGTCATTTCACCCCAGGTTGGGTAGCCTTCTCTGTTCTTCCTCCAAAGCTTCATGATGTAAGTAATAAGACTTTTCATACCCTTAAAAAGGTAAAAAACAAAACCAAACAAAAAAGCAGATAAAAATGTGTTTTGAAGAAGGCTCACTTTTCAAGTCTGGAATTTTACCAAGACTAAAGTTTTTTCCAATCCATAATGTTCTTGATCCATCCTACAAGATCACTTTTCATAATGTCAATTAATGCCTTTTATTTACATAATGAGTGACTTTGGTGAATCAATTTGCCTGTAAATGGTGGAGCTTAATTGTGACTTGGAGCAGAATGAGAACAGAATCAGTCTTTTTAAATGATGTCATATGCTCCAGAACTGCTTACATTTTTTCTGGTAATTTGAAATGGGTAATGAAGGAATTGGAAGTTACACCATTTTCTTCAATATGCAGTTGAGTGAAACTACAGATGTCTTAGACCTCATTTTTGAACATTCACATATTATGCATGTGCTGATATCATTTTGCTGACCTTTTTGGAAGAAGATATCATATACTCTGCCCATAGAGGGGGTGCCTGTAATACTTGGCAATGCATCTGGTTTTATTGATTTATTGAAAAGTGATGTCCATTCTTCATTCTCCATTAGTCATTCTCCATTAGCAAACATGACAACAAAGAATCTGAAAGGACTCTCAAAAGCCTTTGTATAAGTGCCATGAAAGTCATCTACTTTAGGAGAGCCATGATTTTGAATCAACAGGTCTTTAATTAGTTTTTTAGGAAATAGAACTATACCATAAAAATGACCATGTATTATATATAAAGTTAATTAATATACTTAATGTAGCTATATGTATATTTTTACAATGTACATATATCAGTTAATATGTCTTTAAAAATATATACCTTTAAATATATATAAATTAATAAACCTGTCTTCTAAATATGCTTTCTCATCTAAGCAGAGCCATTTGCACTACAGACAGCAACATATGAGAATGTCTTGCTTTTTAAATCCTTGCCAACACTGGATATTAACAGTGGAAAATATTTTCCACTTTTACAAGTGAGAAAAGTAAGCTGTGCTGCTGTCAGTATTTAAGAGAAGAGGTCAGGTCAGTAGCACAACAAACAAATGCCCTTAAGAAGAGGCAGCAAAGGAATACAGACAAGAATTGGCAAGGAAAGAGCCAGTTACAGATGGAAAATGGATGCTATTTTGTGTCAGACCCTGACCAGATGTAACGTTGTTGGGATTTCTGTCCCTGTTAGAGCGCCTGAATCTATTCCCCAGGAAGAAGGATGGTTTTGCTTTGATGTCTGCCCACAAAGTTGTCTACCTTAGGTCATTGTGCTTAGGCTGCTGGAATAATGATGAGGCAAATATTTTTGTTCTTCCATCTATTTTTTTTTCTTCAAGGTATAGGCATGAGTTTTATATTTTCCTGTAATTACAGGGCATTAATTTAGAACTAGCAGTTTACAAATTACAAGTGAATTTATATAGCACGTTTATCACCTAATTAGTATCTCAAGTCAAGGTTTTATTATGCTATATCACTTTCTAGAGATTTTGTAAGTCAAGATTTGTTAAGGTTGCCATCATAAAATCTACCATATAAATCAAGTGAAAGACCCAAGATACAATTTACTAAAATTAATTTTTAATAAAGAAACTATGCTTGAGTAAGAATAACTGTAATACATGACAGCTAGTACAGGGACGCTAACTGATATATAAAATCTGTCTTACTCATAAATGCTGAGAAGAGTGTAGCTTTAACATTTTTTTTAATTATAGGCTTTTAGAATAAAATACAGTCTGAGTGTTTAATGCATTTCAGAATGACTATAAGATGATTAACCAAAATTGACAGGGATGCTAACACATATGCTTGAAATACTGGAATGGAGGTGGGAAATAGTTGGAATGGGAAAGAGAGAAAAGCACTGAGTTAGGGTCAGTGGACTAAGTCTAACTGCAGAAAGTAAACATTTTAGAAATTGACATACATGTTCATTTGACAGAAAAATAACTATATTCATTTTTTACTTCCCTAGACAGGGAATAGGGAGCAAGTGCAGCAAGTTAAATGAACAAAATGTAATAATAATGCATTGGCCCTTGAATAACATGGGTTTGCGTTGTCTAGGTCCAGTTACAGGCAGATTTTTTTCAGCCCTTCCTCTCCCTCTTCATTCTTAGCCTACTCCATGTGAGGATAATGAGGATGGTGGCCTTTATGATGACCCACTTCTGATTTTCTTAATATTTTTCTAGGTTACTTTGTTATAAAAATACAGTACATAATACATAAAACATGTAAAATGTATGTAAGTCAACTGTTTATATCATTGCTAAGGTTTTCAGTGAACAGCAGGCTTATAGTAGTTAAATTTGGGAGGAGTCAAAATTATATGTAGATTTTTACCGTGTGGGGGGAAGCACCCCTAAATCCCATATTGTTCAAGAGTCACCAATAATAATAATAAAAAATAACTAAGCATATAATGCAGGTTTGGATAACAGAGATGCATTTTTCAAATGTCAAATCAAATTACTATTATACTAGCACACTATTATACTAATGTCACCTACTAGAAACTTTAGAGAAACTATTTTAATAAACATAGAAATGAATTATATTTAGCAGGTAATTTCTTTGTAAATGGTGCATTTAGAAACATGTATATTTTCTTATACTTTTGCTTATTATATGAATCTGGAGGGTAATTCAAGCACATTTCCATTTCCTCCCTTCTGGTTTTCATTTTCTTCTTAATGTACTTTTTTTTTTTAAGATTTATTTTATTTATACATACAAGCTCCGGTACAGGCCAGTGGTGTGGGGCGGCGAGAGAGCTCACCAGAGACAGAGTGGGGAGCAGAACAGGCAGATCAGAAATACACTGCTGAGGGGAGCAGTGGGCGAGGCAGGAGAGGTCTGCCGTGCCATGTGGGATTCTCCCCGGCTGGACGTCGAACTCGCGTCACCACTGCTGACAGCTCCACAGCGCAGCGCTCAACCGCTGCGCCACCGGGGAGGCCCTTAATGTACATTTTAATTACAACTTTTGTCACATAATTTACAATGAATTGTTATTTTTCCTTTAAGGAATTCTTATTTAAAGATATTAAAGTAAAAGGAATGTGTCTAAAATTGACCTATATATTCTTTCTACTGTTCTTCCATAGGGTAAATCTAGATTTCCATCTGGAATTATTTTCTTTCTGTTAAGTGATTTCCTTTGCCTTTTCTTATAATGCAGTTCTGTTGATTTTGAATTCTTCAATTTTTGTATGTTGCCTTACTTTTTAATATTTTTATTTTGCAGTAACTATATAGATGGCAGAAAGATGAAAAGAATAGGACAGAGAAGTTCCTAATGTCTTTCACCTGGTTTCTCCCAAAGGTATCATCTTGCATAACTGTAATGCAGTATTAAGTAAAAATCTTGGTATTGATATAATCTATATGCCTTATTTATATGTTCACTAGTTTTACATGCACCTGTGTGTGGATCATTCTTCATAGTTTTATCACATGAATATCATATGTAATCACAAAGTTCCCTTATGCTACCCTTTTATAGCCACACACAGGCCTCCTGCTCGGCCTATCCCCAGCCCCCGGCAACCACTAATCTGTTCTCCATCTCTTTAATTATTGCCTTACGTTAGTGATATTTTTAAGGATTCAATACTTTAAAAATCTCTCTGCACTATCTGCTGGCTTGCACAGTTCCTGAGAAGTCTGATTATTCTTCACTTGCCTGCATAGAACGGTTATTTTCCTTCCTTCTGACTCTTTTAAGATTTTTCTCTGTATTGTGGTTCTGCGTAATATGAGTATGATGTCCTTTAATGAAGTTATATGCAAGTTTTAGATTCTTGGATCTGTGGGGTTGTAATTCTCATCAGATTAAAATCATCAGACATGGAGTAGAAAAGGACACAAGGGACCACGGAGATGGATCACGGGTGAATTGGTGGTGGGCTACCCAAGGGGAATACAAAATGTAAAAGATATAAATAAAATAAAAATATATATTAAAAATAAATAAATAAAATAAAATCATCAGACATTATTTCTTTAGACACTTTTTTTTCTATCTCCCCTCTCTCTTATTGTAAGGTCACTTGAAGTTGTCCACATCTCTGGAGCTTGTCTGATTTTTTGTTGTTGTTTAAGTCCAGGTTTTTCTCTGAGGTTTTTTCTTTGTAGTTTTATCACATGAATATCATACATAATCACAAAGTTATTGTTTTTACTGTTGTCATCAGATTCACTAATCTTCTCTTAATATGCTATTTATCCCACCCACTATATTGTTTATGACTGACATTATGTTTTTTCATCTTTATGTGTTCGATATGGCTCTATTAGAGTCTCTATTATTTTAATTAGTATAATCAAGCATTCCTGTCAGTTATGAATATATGAAATACAGTTGTAATATCTGCCTTAATTTAATAAATGCCTATTAATTTGATCATCTGTATTATTTCTGCATCTATTGCAATTGTCCTACTGTCCTACTTCTTTGTGTCCTACTTCTTTGTGTGCCTTATAACTTTATACTGAATTCCAGAATGTGTCTTATTGAATGTGAATGTTACCTTGTTTTGTACTGGTATTTTTGTAATCTATAAGTACTCTTGAGCTTTTTGGAACACAATTAAGTTCTCTGGAAACAGTTTTATCCATGTAAAGGCTTGCTTTTACTTTTTTTTTTTAAGAGATGGGACAATACAGCGTGTATTGCACATCTAATTTTTCCAGCATCAAGACAGTTACTTCTGACTACTCTGCTTGATGCATCATGTACTGTGAGGTTTTCTGCTCTAGCTGGTGAGCACATACAGCATTCCCAGCCTTCAATGACTCATAGAAGTTCTTCTTTCTGTTCTTCTTGGTGTATTTTTTTTTTTCTGGTTTGGCCACAATCCACAGATCTTACTCAGATGTGCTGATTAGTACCACCTGAAACTAAAGGAGTAGCATTTGCAGATCTCTGGCATGTTCTTTCTGTGCAGGTCCCTTCTCTGTGATACTCAGCCCTGTGAGTTCTAGATGCTTCAGCCTCCTGAGCTCCCAGCTCTGACTCCTCAACTCAAAGACAGTGCTGGAATCCACGTTTATTCCCATTCCCTCTGCCACTGCCTGGAAATCTCTCGGTACTCAGCTGAGGTAATCACCGGGCTAACATCATTTGATTCCTCCTGGTG
The DNA here is from genome assembly GCA_004024925.1 of Scalopus aquaticus. Classification (NCBI taxonomy): domain Eukaryota; kingdom Metazoa; phylum Chordata; class Mammalia; order Eulipotyphla; family Talpidae; genus Scalopus; species Scalopus aquaticus. The sequence goes on along the minus strand of PVIJ01002230.1, from coordinate 140,611 downwards.
AAAATCACTGTCCTGAATTCTTTTTTTTTTTAAAGATTTATTTATTTATGCATACAAGCTGGGGTGTAGGCCAGAGGTGTGGAGTGATGAGAGGACTCACCGGAGACAGAGTGGGGAGCAGAACAGGCAGATGGACTGAAGTACACTGCTAAGGGGCGAGGCAGGAGAGGTCTGCTGCGCCACCTGGAAATCCCCCTAGCCCGGTATTGAACTCATGCTGCAGTGGCTCTGAATAGCCTCACAGTGCTGGTTTAACCCCTTGTGCAACCAGGGAGGGCCTGTCCTGAATTCTTGATGGCCAATGTTTGAACACTTTCTTTTATTTTATCTTAAATTCTTTTTTTATACTCCTTTTCTTCCCTGGTATTATGAAAAATCTCATCCCTGATAACTCATCTTGGCTGGAAACAGGAACCCCAATGCATATTTTAAAATGAATAAATATGAGAGAATTTATTCATTGGTATTATTTAACCCTGATTATCTCCTTCAAAGATTTTGCCATTATTTAAATTTTTATTTTCTGTTTTCTTGGTTAGTGTTTGTCTCTCTATCCTCTGATTTCTAAAGAGGCATAGACTGATTATTATTTACAAATATACCTAATATAATGCCAGTTGATGGTCTGCATTCAGTATACATACTTATTGAATAAGTAAATGTATTAATGTCTTTTTTAAAAAGATTCTTAGGCATAGGTAATATGTAGTCTTTCTACAGTACAAATTACCAACATTCAACCATGTGGAATTATAATTAATGAGGTTATATAATTATAAATTGACAGGGAAAAGTCTTTTAAACTTACTATTTTTTTATTTCCAATGAATCACAGGACAAACATAACCAATGAAATTTTATGTAGAAAACAATTGGTCTGAAAAGAAAATGCAAAGTGCAAAAAAGTATAAGAATAAACTTATTGATAGTTTGATTAAATAAAAATTTTCTCTTTGTCAGTGAAAATCCAATTGTATTTGTTTATTGTCAGTAAGACTGAAGGACTCTTTTTCATCCCAATTCCATCACATGCAGGTAAATTCATGATCTCATATATCTCCTTTGTGATAGAAAAAAAATGACTATAATGACTGTAACTATTATCACTGTAGACTTCCCTGTCCTCCCGTTGACTGCATATATTTTCTTTAATTTCAAAGTCATGCTTGAGCTTACAGGGATATGGATCAAAGACACCTCTTGAAGTTAAATTTGAATGAGTAAAGTCTCTTACCTGAAAACACGCAAACCATAAGCTATAACAAAATAGAAACATAACTGGGCTTTTATGACTTATAATAGAAAATAGCAAGAAATCATTTTTCTTATAGTCATTTGATTTGGGGCCCAAGATCATCATCAAACTTTTATAATCAGGCTGAATTAGTCTTAGTTCCAAATTTTGAAAGAGAGAGGTTTTCAACTTTGAATTCTGAAGAGTATAAAGCATGCAGCCACGCTGATCCTACTTGACTCATCACCCAGCACCAACAATCAGCAGCTCAGAGCCAATCATATTTCACTTTCAACCTCACCAATTCCACAGATTATTTTGAAGTCAATTCTAGCCATCATATAATTTAAGAATATTTTATATGTACCTATAAAAATATGGAGATAAAAATAACTACTTGACATTATAATGCATAAAATTAAATTTTAAGTTAAAAATTGACAGTAGTAATGGGCCTCCCTGGTGGCGCAGCGCTTTAACCGCTGCGGAGCTGTCAGCAGCAGCAATGCGAATTCGATGCCCAGCCGGGGAGATTCCCACATGGCGCGGCAGACCTCTCCTGCCTCACCCGCTGCTCCCCTCAGCAGTGTATTTCTGATATGCCTGTCCTGCTCCCCACTCCGTCTCTGGTGAACCCTCTCACCGCCCCACACCTCTGGCCTGTACCTCAGCTTGTATGTATAAATAAATAAATCTTAAAAAAAAATTGACAGTAGTTTTTTTTGTTTGTTTGTTTGTTTTCAGATTTACCTGGTTGTCTCATAACTTATTTTAACAGGTGATTTGAATCTTTGTCCTGTAATCTATATCTTAAACCATCTCATGTTTTCCTACCAGCAATGTATTTGCTGAAAGCGTGAATTCATTCATTCTACATAATTCTTACACTCTGGCTTTGTTGACCACATACTTGTGATATTAAGTATCATTTTGCTTTGTCTCTTGCTTTTCAGTAAATTGGTAGTCAGAGCTAGTAGTTTGATTTAATTCAGGCTTGACTTTCTCGGCAAAACTACTTCATAGATAATTTTATGACTTATCAGTGGGATAAGTCATAACAGGTACACACGTAATACCCTATCTCTTAGTGATGCTGGTAGTCATTGAGGATCAGTGCGTAGGTCCATTAGTTCGTAAGTGTTTATGAAACAGTCAAAATTAAATATTTATTCTTTTGTTCATTTGTTAGCTATAGTACTCAAAAGACAAACTTTTCTCATTGTTTACAAACAAGATACCCAATTCCTATAGTGAAGACAGGATAAATGCTGAATTCTCATTATTTGCTACTTGTCACATTGGTTGGATGGTTGCCTGGAACCTTCTGTGAGCAATTCATTTTGTTTAAATAAGAGATTATTTTTATAAAATAATTAGGTGATCTGTTCAGCTCTTGTTTAACTCACTAATTCTTAAAGGATTCTTGTAGAATAACAGTAAAAAAAATTCAATATATCAACTAATATAAAAGAAAAGCAAGTAACCTTGGATAACCTTATATTGAAATAGCATATTAAAAGTCAGTCATCTCCTTTAGAAATGACAGCAAAATGGTCAGGCAGACAGATGCACTATCCGTGCGAGTTATTCTCCTGCTTCCTGATTAGCTTCTTATAACGGCACTTAGGGCACAGTACACACACTGTCTGTGTGAATGGAAGGTGTCACAATCCATTGTCTATGAAATATTTTTAAAATACCACAGAATCATCTGAGAAATAGTGAAACAAGAGCCCTTAAATTATTCCTCCATCTAGAACTGAATTTTCACATTTATTTGCTACTGTGTGACATACACCTGTTATAAAAATTACATTAATTAGCCTGTGTATTGCCTGGCCCTTCCTCCCCCAATCATAAACCTTTTGTTTATTCACAGGGGTTTGCATTCTCTGAGATTGACAAGTTACATGTTCCAATCACTGAGTGAAACAATTAAAACCTAACTTTTATGTGTCATCGTTTTTGAATTGTCAAATTGTGCATTGCCCAGGACATCAGCCAGTGTTTCCCCAGGAAACACTTCTTGTATCCATATGGTTAGCTGTCATTTTAGATAATAACAATATCATTATAGTGATTATCAGTGCAATTTATTTATGTTAGTGACGGAAACACAAGAACTACATTAACCAACAACTGCCTAGATGGTACATAGCACAGAACTTATGGGCACGCTTAGTCTTACTTGGATGCCTTTTCTTTCAGCTCGATTAAAGGTTTAGTTCTTGTGCTTGTAATTATGTCTATTCATCTCAGTTGAGCAGAGACCACAGTGTCCAAGGGGCAACATAACACAAATTTCTCTCTGGAAAACTCAAGGATGACTCATCCCATTCTCATCCTTTGTCATCAGTATAATCATAATCATAGGAAAGACCTGTTGGGTGTTTATATGGATGAGGTTCTACTCAAGTGCTTCACACATTATGTTATTTAATCATTTCAACCATATCATGAAGTAGACAAATCTGTTTGTGTACAATATGCTAAATAATTGACTTCTAACTTCACCATGAATCAATTTGTCTCCTCCAAACCATGAATGGACCACTGTGCCTCAGTTCTTCATCTCAAAAATAAGGGAATAATATAGCAACATGATATGGTTGGAATGAGCATTGAATGAGTTATTATTGAGTTATCATATGTAAAATGCTTAGAACTGTGAGCACCCTCTAATTATTATCTGTTCTGGGACTTCTAAACACAAAAGTAACCTAAACAGTAACCTAAAAGTCTTTTGGGGAAAAAAGAACTTATCAGAATAAGGGTATTTTTTTGTTATTAAAGTTCATGGTTTGTGGAAGTCATGATACACTGTCTTTTGCCTTGCCCTTGGCATTGCTGCTCTGTCATCTTGGTCCAATCTTTGTAGCCCCTGGAATTGCAGCAGTTTTAAAAGGGAATTGAGGGAGGATGGTCTTAGGTGAGGTGACAAAAAGATTCATATTCTCTGCCTCCTGGAATTCAAAGAGCATCTTTATTTGGATCAGTTTAATAATTTTCTATGGTACTAAACAGCACTCTGTATTAGTCAGTAGAAATCAGATCATTCTCAGTGATTTAGCACAAGAAGTATTTATTCCCACCGGATTATTGCCTGTAACCAAGGCAGGGGAAAGTGTATGAACTTTTTACTCTATTAGGCCAGAAGTGATACCTGTCACTTCCATTAACATTTAGTTCTCCAGGAGCAGAGCATGCTTTTTATCTAAAGGGTCAGGAAATGTAGAAGGGAAAATGGAATACTTAGCATTGCCTTTTCTATCACATGCTCTAAATGGCTCCTGTGTGCTTATTAACTGCAGCTCTGAGCATTTGTTCTGAGTGACCTTGTGGTTATTGGTAAGGAAGAAGAGATGGAGGAAATAGGCCCCTGGATCAACTTCCTCCTATACAGAAGGGATGGTATGGATTATAATACCATCTGCTGATTGGACCACAAGTGGGCACAGGATACAGATAGCAAAGATAAAATATTGTCCCTAGAAAAGGTGTTTGTGTTTTGTTAAAACATTTCCTCATTATCTCTTTGGAGTTGGCCAATAACTAAGGCATCTCCCCACTTACTGCAAAAAATACATGTACATTTTTTAAAATTCTGTGACTTGGACATTTCAGAGTCTCATAGTGGCAAGTGGCAAGCCATGTTCTTGTACATGGGTACATGAAAGAGTGTGTGTGTGTGTGTGTGTGTGTGTGTGTGTGTTCCTCCAAGTATTTAAAAACAGATCCTGGGGCTTTCTGTAGTAAGTCCTATCATTATGTGTGCTTTCTAGAAAAAATACTAAAGGTCAGAGACATTAAACAACTTATGCAAAATCCACAGCTAGGAAATGTGGAAGCTGGAATTTGAACCCAGGTCTGTCGAGTCTTAATATGTGACCTTAATCACTATATACCTCCTCTCCCATCTGTGGCATCTTTGCATCTCTAGCCTTTATTTAAGTATTTTTTGTTGTGGTTGCACTCTCTTTTATAGAATGTTTTCTTTCCCATCCCTCATTGTTCAATATCTAGTACATTACACAGAAACTCATTAGATTTGAGTTAAAATATTAATAAAAGAAAAAAATTAAATAGAATTATGCCTTAAAAGCTAGTTGAAGGTTTATGAGTCTCAGGAAAGACCAGAGTGTAAAATTGTGTGATGGAGAAATGGAGATGCAGTCAGTATACATTGTATCTACTCCACTGGACAACCAAGCCTCATGCAAACGCCTCTTCTGAAGGTACTTATGCAGAGAGCAAATAGCCTGCAACATTGTCCACATCCACTGCTGAATTGACCAAAGAGGGCATTTGATGGGAGGGTAACCTGACATCAGGCTGGTCAGAACCCTACAAGTTGTCATGGTGTAAATCTTTAACCAATGAAAGGTTGATATTTATGTAAACAGATAATGGGTGATTTGGTAGCAGTATTGCAGTGGGACTTGCTGTCTAGAAAGATAACATGTAAACCAGTTGAAAGAGCCAAGTGAAAACAATGAGGAAACGGAAATCAACTAAAAGAAAACAGACAGAAATGTTCTGTAGCAGGGGTGGGAGGAATAGATGCAAAAAGAGGTATCTTGCTAAGAATAAACACAATAGATCAATAAATGCTTTCTGCTTAGGGATGTGGCATAACCTTTTGGCTGAAACTGTGTTGGATTCTGAGTATCCACTTCCAATACTGTGTTCTAGTTCTTTCTATAAAATCTGATGGTCAGACTTTTCTGGGAAAGCATCAGACTGGTCATGGCTAGCATTTCTGTCTGCCTTGTTTCCATGTGACATTACTTTTTCCCACAGGTCATCTCACTTCTTATAAATAAGGTCTAACAGTCTCTTTCCCACTCTCACTGCCTCCCTCCCTCCTCCCCCTCCTCTTCCCTCCCCTCCCCTCTCCTCTCCTCTCCTCTTCTCTTTCTCTCACATACACACACAATCATCCCCTCTGACTTTGAAAACATTGGTTTTGAAATTTAGAAGCTCATCTTTATATTTACTTACTGTGACTATTTATGGAAAGTAGAGATGTAGGTCATGTGAATGAAAGTAACATAATTATGTCCAGATTGTTTCCAAATAGAAATTAAAAATTCTTTCATGCAAATCAAAAATAATACTTTAGTTTTCCAGCAGTTCAACTGTTTCTCAGTGATCTAGCAGTGTATTTTGTTTCTGGTGTGCTTTTTTTTTTTATACATTTGTTGACAAAAAAATCTTTAGTTGACTTTTCTTCTTCTCTTTCCACTTGTACTTTTCCAATTGTACCCCCTCCACCAGCCCTACCACTCTCTTCATCTTTTCATGTAGTGTACAAAGAATTGCTTCCCACTTCTCCAGGGATCTTCACCATAAAGGAAAAGCAAACCTAACAATAGCAGGAATGAGTCTTTATACTTGAATTGAGATGTTAGTTTATCTTGTTGACATTAAGTAACACATTGACTTGGAGTTAAAGAAAAGAAGAGCTTCTGCTTTTCTTTTTTCCTTAACTCTGGTATTCAGAACAACCCTTGCATGAACCTGCTTTATTCATATCATATGGCAGAATTTGATTGTAATATGGGGCAGAGGAAAGGGAAGGAAACTTCTCTGGAACACAGACAGATTCACTCACACCTGACAGGAAGCACATGAAGCTCTGGAAAAAAAAAGTGATTTTCAGCTGGATATCAGTAGACTTTCATTTTTCTAGTAAATATTTGCTCATGATGCTCAGAAATTTTTTGTTAAACTTAGATTTTTAGTAAGTTTGATATAACTCTGAGAAATATTTCAGCTACTGACTTACCTATTCATGCTAAAAGAACACTCAAAAATGACTTTGAAGGGCCTCTGTGGTGGCCTAGGCGTTAAGTCTCAACACTATTATCACTAGTCCCTGGCCAGGGAGCTAACTCACATAGCACAGCAGATCTCTCCTGTCTCACCCACTACTCCCCTCAGCAATGTATTTCAGTAGATTCACCTGTTCTGCTCCCCACTCTGTCTCTGGTGAATCCTCTCAACCCCGCACCTCTGGCCTACACCCCAGTTTTTCTACACACAGAGATCTCCCCTGGGACCTGGGATACCTGTTTACTGCTGCCTCTGCATGTATGTCTCCCAGAGTCAGTGACCAACTGTAAACCCGCATCTGCTCATCTCCCCAGGAGCATCCTGTTCTCCTTATCTCAGTGAGGTCATTTTGATCCTTTCCTTCCCACTTTGACCAGTCACCATCACATGTGCCTTTGTCCTTGAGTCCATATCACTGGCCCCTCCTAACCTCAGGTTTCAGACTAGGTGATACTGTCCTTAGCTCCAATGTGTATGTGTACTGGGGGGAGGGAGAAGAATGGCAGATATTTAATTTTTGAATGATCCCTTGTCTCTTGGAAATAATGAGTGGAATAAAAAAAATAATAATAAAATAAAATGCTGAAGTCTGACTTCCCTTTAGAAAAAGTGAAACTACCAACTGCTAGTTGATATTGAGCTTATGTGCTATTTTTAAAGGAATTTAAATATGAGGACAGAAAAGTGGAGAGTGAGCAGGTTTTATTAATGGGCATGTTTGTCAATGTGAAAATGTTACCTTTTCCCCAGAGGACAATTCACTGTGAAGCTTATGAAGCTCAATCTTCAAGACCCTCACTTGGCTAAGTTCCTTCTGAAATCCTGGGAGGAATGCTGGCAATGTGTTATGTAATTAGATGATGATTTTAATGAGGTTTAGATCTAATTAAACTTAGTGGAATTATTGAGTTCTTTGAAATCAGTTCCATGTATATCAAGTTATCCATAAATGTCATTGGGAGGCCACTTCTAGGAATTCTCCTAGCAGCTTTTGGGCCAACTCATTTGGATCATCAGAATTGCCAGACCAAGGTTGTGACCTGCCATGTTTTAGTGTGTGTGTGGGCACAGGATAGAGAGAGAAATAAGGTGGCAAAATTGTGGGACTGGAGGCCAGTCTGGATGTGCACAATTAGAAGTGAAGATACCTCAGTAAAATAGAAGTTCACTGTGGTCAGGAATTTATAGTCTTTGCATAAAATACTTTTTCTTTCTTTTTTTGATGGGAATCATGTGAAGTAGAATTTAACCAGAATCTTGTGTCTAGGACACAAACTTGTACTTCTTATTACAAATAATGCATACCTTGGTTTGTAAAGTTGCATGTTTTCTGTATTCTGACATACTGCCTAGCCTCTTATGGATGCATTTTTTTCCTGATGAAATCTGGCAGTTACAGTTCAAAGCACTTAGAAAAAGAACCAAGGCCTAAAGAACCAAGTGTTCCAGTAACAGCACTCCTATATCTATTTATCAATACAGCAATAGATATTGTATAGAGTAATTTGATTACAGATAGTGTAATGGTGATTTCTAAATTAATTTCAGTTGCTCTTCTGTATGCCTGAACCCAAATTAATTTTGTAATTTTCTCAGAATTATTAATCCTATCAACTTTTTTTCTTTACTAGTAAAGTTTAAACAATTCACAAGGATATATTTAGATACAGTCCATTTTTTTCACATGAAATGTACCTAGTATTTAGGGATACCAATATGCTCTGAATCAAGTCTTCCTTCAATTCAGTAAAAGTCAATTATTTCTTTGTCATTGTTTTCAAATTGTCTTTTCAGATATTATTTCCTTTATATGTCTCTAAATTTATTCTTTCCTCCCCACTTTGATCGTCACCATTGCATGTACCTTTGTCCTTGAGTTCAACTTATGAAGTAAATTTATTTTTAAATAGATTATAATTTTTAGAGCAGCAAAACCAAATGGATAGTACAAAAATTTCCTATTTACCTGTCCCCATGCTGCCTCCCCCATTATCAACACCTCCAATTAGAGTGGTATATTTAATATAGTCAATGAATTTACATTGACACATCATTATTACCCAAAGTCCATAGTTTAAGTTAGAGTTAATTCTTGGTTTGTTCACTCTGAGTTTGGAAAAATGGATAATGACATGTGTCCACCATGAGAGCATTATTATTTCTACTATCCTAGGAGTCCTCTGAGCACTACCTACTCATCCCTCCCTCTCTTCTAAGGCCTAGCAACCACAAACCTTTATTTTTTAATGTCTACAGAGTTTTGCTTTTTCCAGAATGTCATATAATTGGAATCATACAATGTGTTGCCTCTTCAGAGCAGTTTCTTTCACTTAGTAATAGGCATTTAGCTTCCTCCATGTCTTTCCATGGTTTGAGAGCTTATTTCTGTTTAGTAATAAGGATTGTTTTATTGTCTGGATGTACCATAGTTTGTCCATTCACCTAAATAAGGACATCTTGGTTGCTTCCAGTTTTTGGCAATTATAAATAAAGCTCTATAAATATCCATGTGCAGTATTTTTTTTATGGATATGTTTTCAGTTCATTTGGATAAGTACCAAGGATGATTGCTGGATTGAATGTTAAAAATATGCTTAATTTTGTAATAAACTGTCAAAATAAAAGGAGTGTTTCTGCAGTATATTAATTCCAAAGTGAGTTGATTAGCACAAGAGTAGCATTACAGACTCCCAAAAAATATCACATAATGTGTTTTCTGAGTAATGAGCTCTCTTTGGTCATGTACTTAGTACTTTTTAGCAAGATGAAGCTTTTTCCTTGCCTATTTTGTTCTTAAATATATCTCAAATTCAAAGCAAGATACATGCTTACCAGAAACGTGGGATACATCAAACCTTAGTCCATGAATTTTTTATAGGCAAAAAAGAATTAAAAGATCAGATTAAGTTCAGAGCAATAACTGAAATCCTGCTCAGAATTAATGTGCCTCATTACTTAAGGGAAGTTTTCAAGAGTAAATACTGCTCATTTTGCAGTCAAAGCACTGAACTGGTGACATGTTTCTAGTTCACTCAAGTAATCTACTCATTTTAATATGATGTTTCATAATTATGATAAAATATTCTAGGAGGGAAATTATGTTTGGCCATTTATGCAAACTTTCATTTTGTGAAAATTAATACAATTCATGACCTGGTATGCCTTGGGGCTTAAATATTTAAATGATGTTTAATATAATCTGTCCCGATGGATAAAACCATTTTGGAAAAAAGCAGGATTTGAATATGGCAACAAATGATATTAAGAAAATGTTTACCTAAATTTATATTTGCCTGATGCTTAGAATAAATGCATCAATCTATTTTGTAATCATCTATTCCTCTATGCTATTTTTTATTCGTAGGATATTTGTCATTTAAATTTCTCTGTGTTTTAAATAACCATATCAATTTTTGCTATCTGTGGTAGATCATATGAAAGATGACACTTAAATAATCTCACCCACTTGGTGGTAGGCATGTGTGATGTATACAGTTTGCCAAGGTGAGCAATTACACACCTGAAACCTACACTGCCCTATAAATCAATATTGCTTCAATAAAAATAATAATAATAATAATCTCACCCAACACACGCCTTCACAATGTGACTTTGCTCTTCCTCCCATCAAGAAGCAAAGTCTTTTTCTATGCCCTTTGAATCTGGGCTTAGCCATTTGGCTTGCTTGGGTCAATGAGCTATTAGCAAAGTGAGATTAGCAAACACTTAAAAGTGCTCACTCACTGAGGCTTGCTCTTTTGACTCCAGTCAAAAACCATAAGACCACAATGTGAATGAACCTGAACTAGCCTGCTGGATAGACTATTTGGAGTGCAGCAGAAGAGCCCAGCTTCACGGATCACCCAGCAGCTGACTTGTGAGTAAGGCCATTTAGTCAATCCAGTTCCAGTTAAGACTACCATCAAGTGAATGACCCAGGAAAGGCCATTATTAGAACTGCCCAACTAAGCTGAGTCTAAATTGATAACTCACAGACTGATAAGCAAATAAAATTGTTGTTTTAAGACAATAAATTTTTCATAATTGGATACACAGTGATAGATAATAAATACATCATTATTCCCTGAAAATAAGTAGCATTAATTCATTTAATAGTGGAGCAGTAGAGTGGTAAGCAAAGTAATGATTTAACTAGGGGAAAAGTATGAATATTATGTTAATTATCAGTCTTATGCAATTATAATTTAAACCACCGCTGGTCCTACCTAACAAATGCTATTTTCCTCTACAAAACTAGCTCAGTCTTCTAAATTAGCTCAGTGTTCTAAAATAGTAACTTTCCAATCATTTAAATTCAGATAGCTATCTTAATATCCTAGTGATTCATATAGTAAGCCCCATCCCCTAATGTGTTTCTAGTGGAATGCTGAGAAGCCAGCTCAGTCTGTGACACACGTGCCCAAGTGCACCACAGGATGCCTGCCTCACTGCATTCATCTCATGTCAGGCACAGGAAGAGAAGCTGGGAGGACACGGCACTACCTGAGTTAGAGTGAGGTTAGGCCAAAACTGCCACTAAGTCCAGTTCTACAAGATAAGGCAAAATTAATTACTGGTCAGAGTCTATGCTAATGGTTTTTTAATCAGGGTTGGGCCTAATAATCACCACTAGACTTTTTTAAATTCTGATTTATCCCCATCTATTGGAAATTTTAATTCATTCAGTCTGACATGGGATGCCAGCATCTTCTGTGTTTAAACATCACAAATAGCTCCCATTTACAATACTTAATAAGAATAAGCAGTAAAAGTAAAGTAACAATTCCTTGACATGATTTGGGGGGACAAGAGAATTTTCCAATAATGCAATCCCCATTGACCTAATATAATACCTGAAATTACATTGCCTCTCCTTTGGCTAAAACTGTTTGTCCATGGTCAGGGCAGTTAAAATACAAAGGAAAGGTCTAGAATCAAAAGACTTGAATTCTCTCCTAAATACTTACCTAACCTCCACGGAACCAAAAACCTCTCAGTTTCTTCCTCCACAAAACTGGTAAATACCTGCTTCTTTAGATACTATAAGTGGTCAATGAGCTGCATAGGAACCATTCTGCAAACTCTAAAATAAGGAATAACTACCTTCAGTAAGTAAAAATCATCAGCTTCTCAGAACAACTTGCTCTTTTGAATTGCTAGCCTAGAATTATGAAGTTTAGCCTATACCTAGTAAAATGACAAGAATATGGGACTTTGGATTGGGAGGAAGTAAACCTCTGAAAGGGGATGCTGACATAAGCATTGCCTACCTCCCGATTTAGCCCATCAGCTCAACAACTGGCCTTCAGTCAAGATGGTTCAATCAGTTCACTTTGTTCTTAAATGATGGGACAGATTCTGGAGAGTAATAATAAAATATACCTTGGAAGAATGCATTTGATTTTATATACTTAATTTTAGTAGTCAGCTCTTCTTGTATCATTTCCCATTTGAAAATAAGGTTACTTCTATTTTTCATATTTGGAATAATAGTCAGATGAGGAATTCTGCAGATATTATAAAAGTAAAAGTGAATTGCTATTCTAATTGCCTAGCAGAGTTAGCTTATATGAATAATTATTCATAATCTTTTTGATTCTGTAGCGTCATAGGGATTTTTTTCCTTTTGATGGTGATGAAATAGGTTAATTTATTGAGGTCATAATGATCAAAATGAAAACTTGAAAAGTAATGAATTCATGCACTAGAGAAAAAAGTCTTAATTGTTAAAGTACTAAACAATAAATGTAAAGTTGTTTTCACTTCAGGTTTTCAAAATGTTATGTGAAGGTGAATTTGGTACACTTACTCACTTAGTTTCCCTTTTTTTATTTTTTCTAAATATCTTTCTTAAATAGGATGTATCCAGAATACTATCATTCAATATGTAATCAATATAAAAATTATTAACAAGATTTTTTTTTCCAGCGGCAGTGTCCAGATGTTAAAGTCCTGTCTTGCCTTCCATGAATCAGCTACTGCACAGGCTGCCTCTGTGCTCATCCCACCTTCATCCATCCTCTCTCCTGTGATCACAGACATACAATTCTACTACAACACAGTAGCTGCTATAATGGGTCTCCTCTACAATGCAGCATAAGAGGAAAGGGAACAACAAAACTAAACCAAAACAAACCCTAAAGTTCCAACTTTAGAACTGAGGCTTAGAAGGGGAGGATGGGAGATAAGGAGCAAGGGTGAGAGGGGGCCCAATGGCTGTAGTGGACTACCATGGAGGATTATGGGTGCCCTAGTGGTAGGTGTGGTGTGGTAACATACATTTGAAGAGGTGTGACCCTGTACCCCTAAAACATATATAGTGTTATAAATCAACATTAACTCAATAAAATTAACGATTAAAAAATAAAAATAGAAAACTGAACCCCCACCAAAAAAAGAGACAGTGAGTTAAAGGATAGCCCTCACAATGGAGGACTTCCTAGTGTACTTCTCAGTTCATGTTATTTAATACCATTTTGTGACTCAACATCACTATGACATGTTTTTTCTCAAGTTTGTTGTCATGTAATTGAAACATGACATTGAGTAAGTTTGAGATGTACCACAAGTCTATGTTTGCATATTTAGTCACGTATCACTTAGGGACAGGGACACCTGAGAAATGCGTCATTAGGCAGTTTTGTCACTGAGTGAACCTCCCAGAGTGTTCTTACACAGACCTACGGGTTGTAGCTGACGACACCCTCAGGCACCACCATGCGCATGGTCTGCGCTGGTTCAAGCGTGGTGCTGTGCCAGGACTGTGCTACAAATGATTACACATAAAAGTCAGTTAAAAGATCCATCACCTCACATAGCCACCATTTTGTGTGTGTGTTAAAAGCTTTTTAAAGCTTCTCTCTTAACTTTCAAATACAGAACCATTAACCATAGTCACCATGGTGTGTGCTAGATCCCCGAACTCACTCGTGTTATACTGGAAGTTTGTGCCCTTTGACCATCTCTACCCACTTCCTTTTTCTCTCATTTCCACTTACTGAGAAACACCATTTAATTTTTTTTACTATCAATTTGGCTTTATTAAATTCCACATATAAATGAGATCATATAGTATTCCTTTTTTCTAACTTATTTCACATTTCACTTAGTGTAATGCTTTCACATTTCATTCAGACTGGTACAAATGGCAAGATTTCCTTCATTTCTATGATTGAATAATATTCCAACATACAATAATATTCCATTATATATATAATACATTTCTTTATCCATTCATCTGTCAATGAATACAGGTTGTTTCCATGGTTTGGCTGTTGCAAACAATGCTGCAATGAACATAGGAGTGCAGACATCCCTTTGAGACAGTGATTTTATTTCCTAGGATATATATTCCAGTGGAACTGCTGAATCTATTTTTAGATACAGCTGTAATTTTTTAAGGGCCTTCCATACTGTTCTCATTAGTTGCTGCACCAATTTTCAATACCACCAACAGTGGAAGAGGTTTCCTCTTTTTCCAGATTTGCCCAGCATTTCTTTTTTCTTGTTTTTTGGACAATAGCCATTTTAACAGGTACAGTACTGGTTGCTCTAAGCCCCACCCACTTCTTCATTTCTATCTGATTCCCAGTGGTCAAGCCCCTGAGATTTCCCAGTGATCCTGTGAGGTGATATCCTAATGGACTTATTGGGAAGTGCCCTGCAATGATAGGGGAGCAGGATGTCAACTTTGGGCTCCTTAGATTGACCCCGCTAGAGAAGCCATATGTCTCAGGGGCCCTGCTCTTGCAGTTCTATGCAGGGAATGGGGTGATGTGACCAGGCCATATCTGCCCCTCATCCTTCTAGTGGGTCTCTGTGGCCAGGGGACGTTTCAGCCTCACAGTGATGTCCTGTCTGTGGATAGTGGCCGTTGGTCTTCTTGTGAGGAAGACTAGAGTTGAGAATGACCTATGTTGCCTTTTTACTGCACTTAATCTTTGTGTTGTTTTGTTTTTTTAATTTTCTATTGAGGTAACATTTATTCACCTCGTTGTTCATATATTAGGTAAGATCGTCCCTTCAAATGTTGTTGCCATAGCACTCCCAACACTAACGCACCCATAGTCCACCATGGTAGCCCACTGTGCTTCTTCCACACTTTGTGCTCACCCTTCCCCTCCCCCTCTAAAT
Source organism: Scalopus aquaticus (assembly GCA_004024925.1). Lineage (NCBI taxonomy): Eukaryota > Metazoa > Chordata > Mammalia > Eulipotyphla > Talpidae > Scalopus > Scalopus aquaticus. The sequence goes on along the minus strand of PVIJ01002230.1, from coordinate 125,409 downwards.
GCCTCAGTTCTATAGTCAGCTTTCAAAGATTGGTTTTTGGGTTTGGCTTTATCTGACTCTTTGTCTGTTTCTCTATAATCCACATATAAGTGACACCATCTGGTATCTGTCTTTAAATTGAAAGAATGAGATGTCAATATGGAGAAAATAGTCTATATTTTCTGATGTAAAAGGCAAAAAAAAGTTATGTTTTCTAAAATCACTTCATAGCAATGCTCAACATTTTTTTCAGATAAACAAAAAAACTATTCACTAAACTTTTCTACATGTATATTTTCTCCATACATTTCTGTACCCTTTAAGCTACCAAAAGGTGCCTTTTAACCCTCTCCTTTCCCCACAAATGGATACAATGGCATATATTGCTTTTTTCATGTGAGGCATTTATAAGCAATAGTAAAAGACACCAGATAGTATCATTCAGCTATTCTGAGTTAGACAAAGACAGAAACTTCTACATATCACCAGGCCAAGAGGCTTTCCTCCCTTCTGGAGACGCTCAACAAATACAATTATTTTATATGTCTGGATTCCCTCCCTAGATGTTTTCATATAACTTGGGATCATTTAACCAAGCAGAATACACAGGCTAACAATCAATAACAATATAGATTGATAGATTCTGTAATAAAAGTGATATAAAATTAACACACACCATGAGGGCAGTCAGGGACTAGCTTGCATATTGGGTCCCATGAAGGGAGTGCATGTTAGTTTCCTATTGCTGTGAAACAAATTACAAGCTTAGCCGCTGAAGACACTTATCGACTCATCTCGCAGTTTCTATGAGTCAGGAGTCCTAGCTCAGCTTAGTAGGGTCCTCTGTTCAGTGTCTTCTCAGGCTTAATTGCAGATATTGGCTGAACTGCTCTCTCATCTGGAGCTCTTGTGGTGGTTGGCAGAATTCAGTTCCTTGCAGCAGCTGCACTGAGGCCCCTGTTTTTTTGCTGGCTGTCAGCCAGGACTGTCCTCCATAGAGGCTGCCTACACCTTTGCCACGTAGCCTGCTCACAAGCCTCCGTACACTGTGGCAGTTTACTTCTTCAATGGCAACAGGAGAATCTCTCACTTCAGAATCCTAAAACAGTCTTAAATATAATTACTATAACCACAGGAGTAACCACCAACCTGCATTTCCTTACTTATTGGCTAGAAGTAAATCACGTGTTCTTCCTGCACTTATGGGGAGATGATTATATCAAGCCACAACTCCTTTGTGAGTCATCCTAGGGTGTGTCTGCCAGCAGGGGATGAGAAAGTGTCATAAAAGATGGTATCTGAGATAAGCTTTGCAGGTTGCCAGTGACTGGAACAGAGGTGGGGAGTGGGGAGAGATAAGGAAAAGACAGTCAAGCAAGGATCAAAATGTGAGCAGAGCGGGGGAAACTAGTAAACACATTTTGAAATAGCAATTAGTCCATATGAATTTCTAGGACTACACAAAGGATAGCAGTTTCCGCTACTCCAGGCAACTTAGTTAGACGCTCCCTCCTAGTATTCTGGCAATCCACCAGGCAGCACAGCTCTGTGGGTGGAACACAGGCTACTGCACTCTGTCCAGAAGCAACTTGGTCCATTCCACAGTCTGCACAGTTGTATGCTGTGGTCTTAGAGGAAGGACTGTGGATGAACTGGGAATTGGGAATGGGTAGCAAGGTGCTAGGGTCTCCCATGGGTATTCCTCACCAGCTGTCTGGCCACAGATCCTTCTAGGACATTAATGCAACTCTTCCCAAGGCTTTCCATGGTCACTCATGTGACGGTTTTGTTTTGCCATGAGCCAAGGCTGACCCTGGGAGACATTTAAAAACCGGCCAATCGGAGCAGAACTAGAGATGGAAATGGAAATGCAGAAAATGAACACAAAAAGGAGGAAAATGAACTGCAAATTAAAGTCAGGAAAATGGTAACAATAGTGTCAGGATGAACTAGAGATGGAAAGAGAAAAAATCAAGTTCAAGGGTAATGGGATTTTTGCAAAGAAAGACTTTCTATGGGAAAGACAAAAAAAATGGAGAGAAGAAAGTGAATGTATCAATCAATAAAGTGAGAATCTACATGAAGTAGATTAAAAGTTCAGTTCAGAGAACTGGGGAAACTGTCCTTTTTCTGAAGATTATTTTGCATTTTTTACAAAGTGGAAATTTTCCCCATGTATTTATAGCTCTAAACACTAAGATTTCTTTTCAAAACCAAGTCAGGCATGATGTATTTCAATATTCATTAACTAAGATGTCTTTTTTTAATCAAATGATTTTTTGGCACCTTTGAGTTTGGTGACTCCAGGTTCATATACATCCAAGGAAGAAACCATGCCTTCTTCATTGCTAGTCTCCAATGTCAAAGAGTATGTGACACATGGTAGGCACAAAATGTTCATTGTGTTGTTGTTAGCAGAATGAGTTACATCTCATTCCTCTGTTGGACTAAAATGGCTTTAGATCTAACTCACATATGGTATTAGGCAGTAATACATTCTTACTTTTCCAAAATCATAGTAAAAACTACTAATCAAATATTTACTATATGCTAGACATTGGGCTTTAGAAGTTTTGCCTCAATTAGCCCTTATAACCCTGAGTACTAGGTATTAATATATACATATTTCGTAGACAAGGAAATTGAGAGGCTAGGATTGAGCTCAAACTGCAGAGGACCCCATTCCCATTGCAATCTGTGTGAACCATGCTTCCCTGGAGAGGACAATTAGTCATGTGGAATAAATTTCCCATGCCCATGCATCTAACTAGAAGAAAAAGTCTCGTCCTCTGGCTCGAAAGCCTTCCAACTCTTTGTATTGTATTAAAAAGTAAATTTCCAGGGGCCTCCCTGGCAGTGCAGGGGTTAAAGTTTTAGTACTATCAAGGCATCACCAGCCACTGCAGCAAGAATTGGGTCAAGGAGCTAACCCACATGGTGCAGCAGACCTCTCCTGTCTCGCCCAATGCTCCCCTCAGCAGTGTATTTCAGTCAGTCTCCCTGTTCTGGTCCCCACTCTGTCTCTGGGGAATCCTCTCTCTCACACACTCACCCCTCCCTCACCCCCGCACCTCTGGCCTACACTCCAGTTCTTATATGTATAAACAAATAAAAATTTTTTTTTAAAAAAAAGTAAATTTCCATGCTTCAAATCTTCAGAAAATTTTACATTTTGATTTGAGCTACAGCTTTATGGAATTATAGTATTTATTGATCCCTTTCTATGTGCCAGATACAATATTTGGGGTGCTACATGTTATTTCATCTAATCTTCACAGGTTTCTGACACACATATCATTAGCCCCATTTCCTGGACCAGCTGGTTGAGATGACAGGTTAATAAACCTGTGAGAGTCAGACAGTAATTGGTGGATTCAAGATTAAACCCAAGTATTCCTGAGCCATTCTGCAAAGTTTGCAGAACTCCGGAGGACACCACACACTCCTCAGGTTGACATCCCCATAATAGTTCATCTGAAAAAATTTTCACATTTATCTCTTTCCTGTTTAAACTGTCATGCTACTTTGCAATGATTTATCATCACACATCAGATTTTATAGTCACCTCCACACAAATCTGTGGTTGATTAATTAACTAAAATTGGAAGACATTTTGATAGTGAAAAGTGTTAAGTATTCCTATGAATAAGAATTAGTATGGTACTCCAACTAAATTATATATGTCAGTATTGGTAATCAATCAGAAATAGGAGGATGGGACCTTGGACAACCAGAACTAGAGAAGATGGATTACTCAGAGCAGCATAGATGACTAAAGCATATATTAGCAGCACAAAAACAAACAACTTATTGAACACCTAGTATGTGTCAGGCACCATTCAAGACCCTGAAGACACAATGTTGAACAACACAGAAACTGTCTTCCTTTGTGAGTCTTATAATCTAGAACACAGCAGATCTGAGCGGTAACCCCAGCAGAGAGGAAGAGGGCCCAGAAAGTCTTGCAGTCTGTAAGCACACCAGTAAAAAGCCAGTATGTAGCCACGGCGACTGATTTAGAGCCTGCACTCCAGTTCCCAGGGTGCAATGCGGCAAGGTAGTGGTATCAGAAGAGAGTGAGAACCGATGGCGGAGCTGTGACAGGTGTTCAGCTACTGGAGTAAGGCAGTGACCTTCCAACAGGAAGTAAGCAAGATCTTGAGTACTGGAAACAAATCAGGGGCTGGCCATCAGGAAGGATAAAGCCCCTACAGCCTCCAAGAAACAGAGATGACCCCAGAAGCCAAGTCTGTGTTCTCTAGTATCTGTGTCACAGATGCTGCTCTGGGAATAGGACAGCAACGAAGGGAGGAGGTCAGATCAGCCATGCCACTTTCCCACACTGAGATTTTTCTCTAACATGGCTCAAAATATTTATGTGGCTATAATGAGAGATCCTATCACCCACCTGGGTACCAAACCAGGAGTAACTGAAATAATAGCCTAACATGGGGTTTTCCTTCTTCCCTGCCAAAGAGGGGTTTTTTTTGGTTTTTTGGGGGTTTTTTTTGGGGGGGGTGGTGGTAGGTTTTTGCTTGGTTTTTTGGAGTTCCTGGTTTGTTTGGGGGGTTTTTTGATTGTTGTTTTCTTTTAATCGTGAATCAAACAGACACCTCACAAGTTTCCTAGCCCAGTAATTCAACTTGGGAGCAACAACTTCCTTCTCTCAGTAGACTAAACTCCTCGTCTTTGCTCTTAGTGCTGACCTTGCTTAAAAAAAAAATGACGCAATCCCAACAAAGATGCATACCCAAATGGGTGATGTCTTGGTTTGCAGGGTCCCATGTGATTTACTCAGTTCTCTAACTCAAATTCTTATCAGGAAGTTAATGTCTTCACAGGTTCCATTGCATTCACTTCCATTTCTATGATGAATCCCCTTATATAGTACAGAAGGCAAAAGCCTTTCTTTGCTTTTGACTTACTCTCATTAGTTTTTCAGGTATAATAAGGGAGTCATTTCCTTCAGTAATGCCATCATATGCCTTTAGGCTATAGCTCAATGGTGAAAAGCACAAATTGCATTTATTTGATCATAAATATTTAAACAACTGTCTTTTGCAAAAAGATGTTAATATTTTTTCTAAAGGATAAGATTTTAAAGCAGAATGTTTTAAGTATCATTTGCCCCATTTTCCTTAAAGACATTTCTTCTCAAGCAAATAATAACAAACTATATATTCATTTGCATCTAAGTCTGCATTATGAATTGCCAAAGCTGTCAAATATTTTATAGTAAGTATTTATAAATATTCTAATTTAATTTATGTATAAAAAACAAAGTGACTCATTATGAGTATATGGCAAATATTCAAGAGTCAAATAGTCTATACAATTCCTGACGACATACCAATAGTTTAAAAAGTTCTTTCATATACTTCAAATTATTTTAGCCTCAAAACAGAGCAGAGTTATGATGTCCATTTGACTGTGATAATATTAGCTATCTCCAGGGTTGTTATGAAGATTAATTAATTCAGAGTAATAGAGCCGTAGTACCTGGCATGCACAATTATTGGCAAATATTTACTATCACCATTTAACAGGCAAACCCTTCTCCATTCTTCACACTATTGTATAAAAAAGAGTCAAATTGGTGGTGTTTCTCCCAAGATATTCCTCTGCCCTCTATACACACTTACCTGAGTCTTCACCAGCTCTGGATGAGGGGATGACTTGGTATTCTAGTCAGCTTCAGTGTGAAGGAGATACTGGTGATATGTCTCCATTATTTGAGAGACTTCAGATTAATGAGTGGAAAAAACAAGAGTTTCACACTTTTGGGTGTCTTCAAGGGTTTACTTTGATATTAAAGATTTCCAATTTAGAACCATCTGTGTCACCATCTGAGCATTCTTGGAAATAATTTAGTGTTTTCAAGACCTATTTTGTCCAGAGATAACCTCAAACTTATCCGTTATTGGAAGGATAGCAGCAATTTATCTCACTGAAATGCTATTTTAGTATACATAACTTCTTGTGTTAATCTGCATTTTCACCCATATCTGTAAGTCAGGATTTTCTGAAATTCCTTTATGTTAATATGGATGTCCACATATGAAAAGTGTTAAAAAATCTAGCAAGAACATGGTCTGAATATGACTCCCCCAAATTCATAACTCTCAAAGATGATGGTGTTAGAAGAATATGAAACACTAATATGAAAAGATTTATGTACCTTTAAGTTCATAGGAGCAATGATCACAATAGCCATGACATGGAAACAACCTGATGTCCCTCAATGGATAACTTGACAAAGAACTGTGAGGGAGTTGCTGACATATGTTGTAAATACGAGTCCACATCAAAAAAAAAAAAATTCCCATTCTGCTAATATATTACATTGGTTGTTAATAATTAGGTATTTTAAAAGAGCTAGCAGTTAATTTTCCAAAAGGATATAAAAAATAGAATAAACACCACACAGTGAATAATCTCTTGTACAACTGAAGTCTATAATTGATGAGAGTAATTCAAGACACAGGAAAGATGAAGCTATGCGGGCAGTCTCACAGGAGTTTGAGGAATAGATGGACAACACTGCAAAAGCTTGGACTTAAACTTCAGAAGATCTAAGCCTATAAATCTAATTTCATTTTTCATGCTCAAAAATATGAATATTTAGAATACCAGGATGTTTGGTCTTCTATTAGAAATCAGATGTAGACAACCTCAGATGGTAAGTGCTCGTAAATGGAAAGCTCAGCTTTGCAATTCTGAATAGTGATTGTGAAATTATTTTCTCTCTCTCTCTCTCTCTCTCTCTCTCTCTCTCTGTCTGTCTCTCTCTCTCTCACACACACACACACACACACACACACACTAAAAATGCATTTAGCATTTTTATTCCAATTGCCAATATTCATAATTTGATCAATGATCAAATGCCTGTCCCACCATATCTCCTGCTTTCTTTCTATTTCAATCTCCATTAACATGGTCATGGGTACTCGTAACCATGAAAGTCAGATGAGTTATCAACTTTATCAACTTTAATATGTTTTGACATATGTAAGTCAAAATTTTCCTTTTTCAGATATGTCATTATACCACACAAGCAAAAGATTAATTTATATTAAGCAATATTACCATGTGAGATTTACTGAAGGCCAACTATATGCTGAACACAAACATTGCTTCTAATCCACCATATTACACACATATTTCTGCATTTTAATTTGAGAAATATAAGACTCAAGAAGTAAAAATATTATACCAAGGTCCCAGAGTTAGGAATGACAACTCGGATTTAATCATTCGTCTACCTGTCCCCAAATGCCTTACCTTTTCTATAACAAAATTTTGTCCTGCAAATATATGAGACTTAGCAAAAAGGAGCCCACAAACTCTACAAAAGATCACAAAATGATAAACAATAATGAAATTATTATGCCATAGCAAACATAGTTGGAGAGAGAATAAAGGCAAAATTGCAGGCTAGCATGATATACTCACTTATAAGGCATTTTTTTCTTTATGCGGAGGTCATAAACAAGTACCAGTAGGACAGTACTTAAACAAACATAGGGAGCAAGCCCAAAAATGCCTACATAAACCTTGAGAGTGCTAAACTGTAATTGATACCTTTTGAGACATAAATCAATCAATGCCTTCCTACTGTGTGAACTGCAATATGCAAACATGTGGAGCGGAGCATGACTTACAGTAACTGCTATGTAAATCTTGCTATTATTGATATCGCTCTCATTCTCCCTTCCTTCATCCTCCTTATTTCTTCTTTCTTCTCTGAAAATTGTTTCACTTCAAACTTCAGTGATGGAATCTTAGAGTCATCACCCTTCTTCCTTGGCTGTAAATGATAGCAACAATATAAATAATTAGACCTTTAGGCAATTAGTATTATTTTTCAGTTACTTTTATTTATTTATTTACTTACTTACTTACTTATTTACTTATGAACAAACAGATAAAATTATGGACTTATTATTGATTGATCTTCATACATAAATACAGTGAGTAACATTGATCTTATAGGAAATTGTAGACCGAGTTCCTGATAAGCACCTTACAGCATGTGACAATTCCATATATCAGTTGAGAAAGTTCTATATATGTCTATATCTGTTTATGTATAAATACTAAATTCTCAGTCAAAAACCTAATAGCCGATTTATTCCCTTATAGATGCATAACTAATAAATACATAAGCTTATTGTCCATATAATATGCCATAGGAATTGTGTTCAGAGCTCAAATCATTGTTTGTGACTGCTTCTCATTATTCCTCAAGATATCACATCATTTCAAGTCTAAATGTTTCAAATACAAAACATCTTTTTTTAGATTTCTACATAGATACAGTATAGTTACAAAAGATACATACTTTGGAATTAGATAGAACTAAGTTTCCATATATTAGTATTTTTGTTACTTCATAGGAGTTATTAAACTTGCCTAACCCTCAGAGTCTACATGTATAACATGAGGACAAAATTACCTATCAAGACAGTTGACTTGAGAATTAAATCAAATTAAGTAATCCATATATTAAGACCACCATGCTTAGTACAAGTAGTCAAAAAGTTTACTTAATATAAATTTGTTATGCTTCATCTAGTTGATGAACCAAACATCAAGGAGAACTGGTTGATCTGTAAATTCTTGAGAAACAGTAAGTTCTGCATTTTTCCAACATTGGAAGATGGAATTATTCAACTCCTATTTTCTAGAGAGCAATTTAATTTTCTTTCTATCTCTGATTCTGATGATTGCATCATGCTCCATGATATATGCTCCAATATTACCCTCTTCCGGGCTCTAAGGAAGCAAACTTCATAATTCCATGAATAGAAGGACTTTAACTTCAAGGATCATATGAACATACCAACCAAACTCAAAAAAAAAGCAGTTTAAAGAGGTTTTTTAAATTAAATCTCTAAGTCCATCCTACCAAACCCAAGAGCAGATGTGGATTAAAATGACGCATGAATTGTCAAATAACCACTCCCCATAAATCAGTTCCTTGCAAGATTCACAAGTGACATTGATTGAGAAATGACACATTATTTCACACATAAATCTATTGGTTAAGACACCTCTTTAACATTCCTTTCTTTTGCTTCTCTCCCCAGGGAAGCATTTTAATACACAGTGGTATTCTGGGATTGACATTTTTTCTGAAGGAAAAATAAATTTACTGATAGCGTTGGAACATTTTTTGTGTGAGGAAAGACCCATATGCCTTTGTCCCAGGAATCCATCTTCCAGTTAGCTTCCTCAGCATCTGACAGATGAGGAAAAGTTCTTCCAATCATTCAAATGCCAAGCAGGAAGGAATAAAATTGATCTTTTAATGACATTCTTAATGTAAAATTAGAACGATTTTTTTCTGATGATAAAAATTCTGAATACTGAGAAGTGGTGGGGTGGTCAATTAAAATTTAAAAACCTCACATAGAAAGAAAATACATGTAATCATGTAGTTAAAAAATCTTCTAATTCAGCATTGCAGGTGCAAGGTATGACAATTTGCCAAAGAGAGGAAATATCTATATAAATGGGAAAACATTCAGGTATATTAAATACGGAAAGAGGGCCTTCCTGGTGGTGCAAGGGCTTAAGTCTCAGCACTACGAAGCTATCCACAGCCACTGCAGCAGGAGTTTGATTCCCAGCCAGGGAGCTAACCCACATGGCTTAGCAGACCTCTCCTGCCACACTCCCCTCAGTAGTGTATATCAGTCAATCTGCCTGTTCTACTCTGTCTCTGTCTCTGGTGAATCCTCTCCCTCTGACCTACACCCCAATTCTTGTATGCATAAATACACATTTTTAAAAGTATATATATGGAAAGTTGCCAAAACCACAGATACTACCAGACCATAAATATACTACATTTTTCCTATGTATACATTTCAATGATAAAGATTAATTTATAAATTAGGCCCAGTAAGAGATTAAGAGAAATAACTAATAATCAATAATTACAGTATATATATATATATATATATATATATATATATATATATATATATATATACAATTATAAGTCTTTAAAAAACAAATTGTTAAGTAACTATTAAGGCAAAACAAAACTATTATGCAGGTTCAGACACTATCTGAAAGTAGTGTTCCTATAGAACTTTTTGTGAATTGAAATGATATAAAGCAAACAAAAAATTACCATTAATTTATATGGAAAGCTATTTTAGTGTTCTGATGCCAAAAAAGAACTTATCAAATATCACATAAAATTTAAAATAACCCTAACATACAATAAAAGCAGAATGATATTGAATCTCTAGCTAGACTGGAGAAGATATACTGGGAAAATTGTACAGAAAACAGCAGACAATTAAAGAGGGGAAAATTCCAGTTTTTTTCCAGGAGTGTGGAGTGGCTTTTTCATTGAGTATTAAAAACTTCGGAAACAGTGATGGTCCTTGACTTTTCTAGAGAACATTAATAAATAGATTAGAAATTCTCTCAAATAAGAGGAGTACTGATTATGATTGATTCACAAAGACTAGACTTACATAAACTATTCTAGGGAAACAAAAACTCTAAGAAAGTAAAGTAAAAATGCTTTCAAAATGCTGGCCCTTTAAGAGGCTGAAAGAGTTGAAACACATAAGAAAAAAAGAACAAGGATTTGGTGCTAAATTACAATGTAGAAAGCAAATAAATGCCAGTTTGCATCAGAGTAGCAAATAGTTTATCTTTTTTAAAAAATAGAAATTTAGTTCCCTTAAATAAAATGTGTAGAGCTTTTAATATTGGACATAAAATTCAGAAAAATTCCATAAAGATATGTTTGGGTGATATTCTTGAGTAAAGTAAATCCTCCTAAAAGGCTTGCATATGATAGTTTCAATTACATACTTCCCAGGTTTCTATGTAACTGTGAATGATCAGAAGTTGCTTTTTTTCCAAGGTTGAAGTTAACATAAATGACAATAGTTGCAAATAGATACTGTTTTGTCAAATGGGTAGATATGTTTTATTGGCTTATCAAAGGAATTCATGCAATTTATTAATATGGCAAATTCAGTGAGGACATCAATTGTCCTGGATATGCTAATAAGGCTAATATTTTTTAAATGTTGAACTCCTGGGTAATTTTATATGTATTTGTATATATCCAAATACATTCATATGGTATTTGAATTAGTAAACAAAGAATGTTTATAAATCACAGTTGAGAAAATGATTGATCGTTGAGTGTAATTTTTGTGCTTTTGTTATGCTTTAAAATCATTTTTAATTTTTTATTCTATTTTCAATTCTGGTAAAATACCGATAACATAGTTTTTCAAAAATGCTTTTTGTTTCTGAAAAGGCTATGGTTTCTAGTATCTATTAATACTAGCTATTGTGTTTATATTAAATTTTTGCCTTTTCCAAACCAAATAATCTCTTAACTTCAGGCATTTATGACTTATGCCGATACACTGATGCAATGACCAGTTTTCTCTGACAAATACTTTTGATACTGTCTTTCCAAGTGTTGGACCCAAATTCAGAATGATAAAACTCTTAAAATACTTTTTTCACTCAAATAATCTTTGGTGCTCCTCAAGTAGGCCATTAAATATTCTCCTTTACCTTGTAAAAAATGGATGCTGTAACTGAAGTATGATATTTATATCAGTTATCTCAACCAAAGTGAAAGCTAACTAAAAATTAAAGACCCTGCCATCACTGGAATCAGAAGAATCTGTTTTTTTCTTAAGCTGACATTACAACTCCTGAGCTCAGGGACCCCAACTGAAGCACTTCTCATTGTAGGTAAAAGAAAAAGCTGTGTTTTTTTGATGCTTGTATCCCAAATTGGAACCTTGTCATAAGCCCGTCCCTTTGTCATTTTTCTTAATCCTTTAGCCAAGACTCATCCATTCTGTTATATAAGGAGGTAGCAGCAGCTTAATAAATGTGTATATCGACAGAGAGTTTTCTAGCCTCTTCTAACTCACTGACTCCACCACTCCAAAACAACACCCAACACTTCTCAGCCATTCTTCTTACCACCTACAAAATCCTTTGTCTGATTCCTACCTAGTAGGAAAGTGCTGCTCCAATCTAAACCCGGGTACCTTATTTTCCCTTCCTGGTAAAAAGGAATTCCACAACTATTTCACAGTTGCCCAATGCTGTATTTTATACTTGAATGGTCAAAACTTTTCAAAAATAATGGCAAGCAAATTTCCCCTGGGAAACCTAATGGATGATCAAATCTTCCCCTTTCTATAATCATGATACCTTTGAAAACTCAAAGGTAGGACAATCTTCATAATCCCACCTCAAAGATAATTTGAGCATTTACAAATGAGTTTCAACTCATTGTCCAAATCACATCACTTAAAGTGGGCTTTGTAATAATTTTTAAATTTTTGGTCAAATTGAAGTTTTCCTTGCTGAATATTTAGCATTCTATCTTTTGGGAGAGATTGAATATTTTTTTATTACCTTCTTTACAGGTCAAGTACTTAAGAAACTATACAAGTATCTTCCTTAAAAACACAATCTTCATTGACTTCAGTCTCCAATTCTTAGAGAGGTAAAATGAAATAATGATATCTAAATTTTTATATATTCATTTTTAAACCCAAATTTACAGAAAATTTGTAGGAACAGTTAAAATAGCTCTTCTATATCTACTCATTGTTAACATTCTGCACATTTGCTTTCCCTCTCACTAACACATATTCACATAACTAAATAGTCATTTTTACTAATTTTGAATCACTTGAAAGTTGGTGCAGATATCATGACCCTTTATTCTTAAATAATGCCATGCTCATCTTCTAGGAATGGGAGCATTCTCTTCCATAACCATAGTCCAGTTAGCAATTTCAGAAAATTCATAATGTACTGTTTGGACTGAAATTTCACTCACCATCTCCTACCTGTATAATTTTTACACATATCTTCTGTATGTAAATTTTTTTTGCTTGATCCATAATCCAATCTGGGCTCAAACAAAGCAATTAGTTGTTGTGGCTCTAGTTTCTCTTAATCTGGAGATATTTCTGATCATTTTTGCTTTTATGACATTGTTATTTTATCTTAAGAATGCAAGCAAATGGGCCTCCCGGGTGGTGCAGCAGTTAAGCGCTGCACTGGGGAGCTATCTGCGGCAGCAGCCACAAGAGTTCGACGCCTGTCGGGGAGATTCCTACATGGTGCAGCAGACCTCTCCTGCCTTGCCTGCTGCTCCCCTCAGCAGTGTATTTCCATTGATCTGCCTGTTCTGCTCCCCACTCTGTCTCTGGTGAACCCTCTCACCGCCCCACGCTTCTGGTCTGTACCCCAGCTTGTGTGCATAAATACATAAATCTTAAAAAAAAAAAAAAAAAGCATACAGGCAAATCGGGGCCTCCCTGGTGGCCTAGGGTTTAAATCTCATAGCTATCACCCCTACAGCCTGAGTTCGGTCCCAGGTCCCTGGCCAGGGAGCTGACCCACATGGCACAGTAGACCTCTCCTGTCTGGCCCATTTCTCCCACCAGCAGTGTATTTCAGTAAGTCTAAAGGTTCTGCTCCCCACTCTGTCTCTGGTGAATCCCCTCACTCCTTGCACCTCTGGTCTACACCCCAGTTCTTCTATGTGAAAATAAGTAAAACCTTATATTAAAAAGGAATACAGGCAAGTCGTTGTATGGACAGTTGGCTTTTTTAATGATTTGTAACAATTTGTTTTTGCCTGTTTGTTAGGAATACTAAGTAACTATGCTGTGCCCTTAGTGCACCACATCAAGTAGCAATCCTTGTTATCACCTTACTAGTAACAGGAACATCGATCACATGGATCAGGTAGCTTCCACAAAGTTTCTCCACATAAAATCATCAATATTTCCTTCTTAATTAATAAGTTATCTGTGGGGAAATACTCTGAGACAGTTGGGGAAATACTCTGAGACAGTTTAATTATCTATTCCCTATCAAATTTTCACCTGATAGTTGTAGCATTCATTAATGATACTTGCCTGAGTCAATTATCACTACAGTGGTTGCAAAAAAAATAGTGATTATTGTTCCAACTCTTTCCTTCTATATTTGCTATATAACATTCTTGATTTCAAAAAAAGAACTTTTCTTTCTCTTCCATTTATTTATTTATCATCAGTGGATGCTAAATTCATGGATTCCTATTCTACGTAATTATTTTATTTAATAGGTTCTCATCTTTTACTGCTATATTGGTATGGTTGGCTAGATTTTCCCATGTTTGGCCATGAAGATTCCTTCAAGATGCCTCCTGTATCTTTTTATTTTTTACAATGACCACTAATCTTTAGGATTTCCTTACTTTCTAACAGAATAAAGTGCTTCAGATTCACCTTGAATTTTCTGCCCAGCTTTGAAATCAACCATGTTTCTAAGCTATTTAGCAATCATTACTTAATTTTTTAAAATCTATCTGGTGTATTTTCTCTACAATTATATCAATTATCAATAATTTTATGTCCCTTACGGAATATGCCCTTATGGAATCTTTGTCCTATCTAATTAGATGGTCTTCCCATGCTAATTACATTAAAATGTGACCTAATCTTTGACAAGATCACTGCTCCACTTCCCTTGTGAATCAAAAACCAACATTAAAACCAAAATATGGTAAATCAAGACCAAAATCTAGGAGCTTGCTGCATGCATTGGACCAGGGTATAATTGTTTCTAAGCTCATTCAGTGGATAGAATGAAGAAACACAGGCTTTTATTGTAATGTGCTATTCTTTAAACCATGAATTAATGCATGTGTATACATTTTTATACCATGAGTTATTATATCTCTAATTCTAATCTAATGTCTCAATATTGTATCTTTCCTTCCTCAATTTCATGTTTGTATACAGATCAGCGTACTTTCCAACAATAAGATTATATTCACTCAGTTTCTAAATCCCACTGTATATAGAAAAATAGTTTAAAAATTTCCACACCCATACCATACAAACAAGAGACAAGAAGAATTCAAAGCTTAGGTTTTTTGTTGGTGGTTGTAATTTTATGTCATTTTGCAGTTTTGTTGCCTTTAAGCTGAGGAAATATAATCAGGACACTGAAATTCTTAAAAGTTCATAATAGTTAATATTTAAAAATCAGAACAGTTGACATTTACAAAAGAATTCAATCCTCCTTATCCTAACATTCTATCTTACCCTTAAATCATGATGTGATCTAGATAACAAAATCCCCATAAACTCACTTTTCACTGATGAATATGTAGGGTAAGCAGGAGAGTTATCAGGTTTTTCCACCCTCCCCTCAAGGATAGACCTCTGCAGGTCTACGCATACATCTGATGGTGGGCACCTGGCATAGGGTGTGGGCCTGTGTGAGTGGACACACCTGGGTCTGGAGAGTCTGGGCTTATAAGCAATGGCAGCGGCAGCAGCAGCAGCAAGGAGCAGAGAGAATGGAGGAGAAGCAGAGGACCATTCAGGGTGTGGCAGAGGCCACAAGCTGCCACCAGAGAGCCCAAGAGAGTGAGATATGCTGGGGGTTGGGAGACCTGCCTGCCTCCCAGCCCCCCCAGCCCTTTGCCTGCCCTGTACCTGGTTGCCTCTCTATGAGAGACCATTAAAAGTCTAAAAAGCCACCAAGGGCTCCATAACTCCTTTCCTTTTGACCTGTCTGTACAGCTCCATGGAGAACCTGCGGTCCTGGTGTTTTCCTGCCTCGACAGAGTATTACCTTTAATACATTTGTACCCTGTCAGTTATCTTCAAAACCAAAACTTATATACAGGGTCATACTCAGGAAGTGCAAATTTCCTAAATAGATACCAATATATTAGTACAATACATAACCAGTATGTTGGTTAATACAGTCTTAAGCACATATTGAAAAAAATCATTTCAAATTTTTCTAACCACTAATGTTCTTAAACTCCAGAAGATACAATTCATTGATTTATATTTCCAGGCAAATGTACTAGGAATTTTGCAATCTGAATATCCATGATCATTGGAGATCTAATCCTGCACTCAAAAAGCACATCTTAGCTGAAGCTTACACTTCTAAAAAATATTAGCCCAAACATATCCAATGCACATGCCTCAACTGAATGCTAACCCTCCAAAAATAACCACTGTTAGTTCTATATCCAAAGCTTCAAGGTCACCCATGAGTTGTCAAGGACAGAAGGGGACAGATGACTAAAATCCTCCTTACTATTAAACTTTTTGTTGTAAATCAATTCAGAATCATTATATGATTTGTTTAAATCTACCAAGAATGTTTGTTCTTCACAATTAAACCAATTATAATCAAGCTGCAACTGATATCAAATGATTATGTCCTCTCCATATATACATAAGAGATTCTTTTTCCTATATAATTAGATAGGGCTCCCATATTATTAACATCAAAATATGTCCTAAATTTTGACAAGGTCATACCTTCTTTCTAAGGATTAAAAAAAAATCCCTCTACTCATTTTTTTTGTTGGGGAGCCTGACATGGTAACTTAATGGAAAAGACCCAAGGCACCAAGTATCATGAGGACTTCTTCATAACTGAAATGTGCAATACACAATTTGTAACTGACTACAATCAAATGACAAAAGAGCTTAAACTTTAAAACACTCAATCTGTAAAAATTTTAAATCACTCATCATAATGAAACTGTCCCTGGCTATTTAAAGGACAACCAAGTACTGAGTCAATACAATAATACATGTCTGGGTGAACACTTTAGGAAAAGTGGAATTATTAATTTGAAAATTAAAGACACATTTTAAGGTTGGTCAAATGGATTCACAGGACTTACACTCCTCATTGGTTCTACATTCCTCTATGGTTCTATAAATCATAATCAAAATGGAGTTCCAATTCTCTTTGATATTTACGATTGTCTTCATACATCTTGCCTATTCTACTGAATGATAAACAGGTACTAAAAATTGCCATACTCCCACTATATCAGGCTGACAAACACCTGATGCTATTGTATCAAAAAGACTGAAGCCATTATTTATCAGCTGACTATAGCAAAAAGGGCAAAGTTATTATAATGGAAAAATAGTGCAGTCTTAGCTTAACTGAGTTCACCAGAAGTCCACTTTAGTTTAGCAAAACAATACCCAGAAATACAATATCACTTTAAGTCACAAGATTTCTCAGAAAACTCATACATAACTAGATTTATCTTATCTCATAACTACCAATTCCTGACAACTGCCAGCTCCTGATAAATGCTGATTTACTTCACCAAAAAATGTTTCCCTGATAAGTTTTTACTAATCTTCTGCCCATAGATAAAAAAATTAATAACATTTCACAGTTCTTCCGACTGCTGTGGTTTTACTTTATCAACCCTTCCTTATCTTGGTTCTGCAATTAATCTCCATCACATGTGAGTAAATATTAGCTGTGCTTTTAATTAAACCAAATACATCTGGCTTATTCTTTGATGAGATGATCCTGAATCTAATCAAACCTCCAAAGTCAACTTTATTTGCAAGAAACATGGAAACAAATTAAGTGACCACATGGAAGAAACATTCTCATCTAGGATGTAAGAAAGTTCACAAAGGGCCTCCATGGTGTCCTAGGGGTTAAGTGTCAGCACTATCACTACTTTTGCCTGAGTGCGATCTGGGCCAAGGAGCTAACCCACATAGGGCACAGCAGACTTCTCCTGTCTCACCTGCTGCTCCCTTTAGCAGTGTATTTCAGTAGATCCACCTGTTCTGCTCCACACTCTGTCTCTGGCGAATCTTCTCACCCCCACACCTCTAGCCTACACTCCAGTTCTTCTACATACAAAAAAACAAAGTTCAAAATACTATTGATCCAATGACAAAAGGCAGGATTTTATAAAATGAATGTAGGTCTACTTCAGATTTAGAAAACATAAAACGAAATAGAATGTGAGGACAATATTTAGGTTCCATTTTAAACAAAGAAACTGTAAAATTGAATTTTGAGACAATCATGAAACTATGATTACAGACAAAGTATTAGATTACACTAATGAATGATTATTAAAATTGTAAAGTGGGATAATAGAATTGTATTTTTGTAAGAAAAGATTCATATTTTTAGGAATACATTCTTAGGTACAAAACAGCAATTTTAAATGATACCTAAAATCTCTTAAACATTTCAGCAAATATGGGTAAAAGAGAAAAAGAAAGGAGGCAAAGAAATCTTGATAACTTTATTTGTTTTATACAAGTTCTCTATTTTCTAACTTTTTGTGTCCATTTGAAATAGTTCATCACATAAATTTAGGTATAATATTCTTATAATTTGATGCAAATATTTAATATAATATGTATATACAAGTTTATTAAATCATCTTTCAAGAGAGGACATTTCCTGCACGTTCTAAATAAACCCAAATAGAAAATCTGTGGGCAATTTTCTTTTTAGCCACAATGGGCAGCATTTGCTACCTAATCTTCATATTGCTCACTTGTTGCTAAACTGAACTCCTAAAAAGTTACATGCAATTTTTTGGTCTATGATTACTTCTAGCATTTGGAAAAAAAAGGAACAGTTCATCCAGATGTGAAGGGATGAAGAAAAATGAAATAAGATTCTATTGTTTAGAGCTGAGCTCAAGGTTAACGTTGCTGTCAAATTGAATTTTTGATGAAATAGCTTTTTAAAAATACTACCTACATCTATTAATTCAGTTCCATTTTATGATAAAGCAGAATGGGGTGAGGAAAATTCAGAAGGTCAGAGAATGAGTTAATAAATAATTAACAGGAAAATATCCCTGGAAGACAGTATAATAAGAAGTTTTTGCTTTTTCTCTTCGCTAATTTTTCCTGCTCCTGCTTCCAGTTATGATTTAAAAGAAGCAAAGTCCTTAGACAACTAATGTTAACTTTATATGTAGTTCAATGCCCATAGTGAGAATTCTGTTTAAAAAGTAAAATGGGGCCTGTGGGATTCATATGCACAACTATTTTAGGACAAAGGAAACAAGAACGTAAAGATAGGAGAGTCTCTTCATATGCAAAAGAATGAAATAGACCAGTATTATACATCATACACAGAAATTAACTGAACATGGATAAAAGACTTGAATGTAAGACCTGAATCAAAATACATAAAAGAAAACAAGTGGTAAGCTCTTCAAAGTTGGGCTTTGTGATGTCTTTGTGGGTTTATCCCCAGTGACAGGGAAACAACAGCAAAATTAAACAATTTAAAACAATTTTTCACAGCAAAAGAAACCATCACCAACATGAAAAGACAAAGTGCTGAGTGGAAGAAGATATTTTCAAATCACACATCTGTCCAAAGGGTTAATATCCATAACATATAAAGAATTCATACAACTCAACATCAAAATCAAATAACCCAATTTAAAAATGCTAGGATATCTGAATAGGCAATTCTTCAAAGAAGACATACAATTGGTATGCAAGCACATAAAAAATGATCATCATCACTTACTATTAGGGAAATGCAAATCAAAATCTCAATGAGATATCACCTCACACCTGTGAAAATGGCTATCATTTTAAAAAGACAAAAAATAGCAAGTGTTGGTGAGGATGTGGAGATAAGGGAAACCTCATATACTTTAGTAGGCATGTAAATGGATATAACAAATAAGGAAATCAATATGGAGCATCCTCCAAAACTTAAGAATAGAAATACCATATGATCTAACTCTTCCACTTCTGGGTGTTTACTTAAAGAATATAAAAATACTAATTCAAAAAGTTTATGCACCCTTGTGTTCATTTCAGCATTATTCCCAATGGCCAAGATTTGGAAACAAGGTCCATTGAAATAAGGGATAAAGAGGACACAGTATATAAAGAAGAAGAAGAATAGAGGTATCTAACACTCAGACTTGAAATTATATTGCAAAGCTAGTAATGAAAACATTGTGGTACTAGAATAAAAATAGACTCATTTACCAGTGGAACAGAATTGAGAACCCAGAAATAAACACACACTTCTGTGGAAGTTGACCTATACAAAGGAGCTAATAGTAAACTCAGGAGAAAGAAAAGTCTCTTCAACCAATGGTTGGGTAAACAGGAGCACCATATATAATAGAATAAAACTAGACCACTATCTCACACCACAAAAATTAACTCAAAATGTACTAAGTATATAGGGCCTCCCTCATGGCTCAGAGGTTGAGTCTCAGCACTATAAAGCTATCAGCAGCCACTACAGCACCAAGTTCAATCCCCTGCCCGGGAGCTTGCAACTTGGAGCAGCAGACCTCTCCTCTCTGGCCTGCTGCTCCCTCAGCAGTGTATTTCCTGCTCCCCACTCTGTCTCTGGTGAATTCTCTCAGCCCCTCTCCCCCCACACCTCTGACCCTCACTCCGCTCTTGTATGCATAAATAAATAAATCTTTTAAAAAGTGTATTAAGGATGTAGATGTAAGATCTTAAACCACAAAATACATATAAAAAAAGCATAGGCAAGACACTCCATGACACTGAATTCATTGATATATTTGGGGACTCAACTACAGCAAGGAAAACAAATAGGACTATACTAAGCTAAAAAGCTTCTGCATGGCAAAATAAACTACAATTAAAGCAAAAAAACACCATACTGAATTGGAGAAAATATTTGTTATTTTATACACCTGACAATGGAGTAATATCCAAGATCCACAAAGAAGTCATACAACTCAACAAAAAGAAAAAAATACAATAAAAATGGCAGAATATGTAAACAGGTATCTATTCAAAGAAGACATACAGATGGCAATGGACAGATGCAAAAATTCTCATCATCACTTATGATCAAAAAAATGTGAATCAAGACCACAATGAGATACCATCACACCTGTGAGAACGGCTCATATCAGAGTTGAGAAATAACAAGTGCCAGTGAGGATGTGAAGAAAAAGGAACTCTTGACCATTGTTGGTGGGAATGTAGACTGTCTAGCAATATATGCACTCCTATATTCACTGTAGCATTATTTATGGAAGCAACCTAAATGAACAAGGACATATGAGTGAATTAAGAAGATGTGGTATGTATATACAATGGAATACTACTCAGCTATTAAAAGAAAAATGATGAACTCTTGCCATTTATGACAATGGATGGAACTGAGGGGGTTTGTACTAAGCAAAATAAGCCAGAATGAGAAAGACAAATACTGTATGATTCCATTCATAGGTGGAATGTAGAGAAACAAAACAAAGAGTCACATAACACCAAAACAAAAACAAAGCCTAGAAATCTGATTAGAAGAGGAGAAGAGATGTAAAAGACATAAATAATAATAAAAAAAAAAGAAGAGGAGAAGAGAGGGAGGGTAGAGAGGAGGCAGGGGACACAATGAACTGTGGTGGACTATGGATTCACTGGTGATGGGTGAGGCATGGTAACATACACCTGGAGAGGTGGGGTCCTATATTTCTGAATCATGTACAGTGTTGTAAACCAATCATACTTAAAAAAAATTATCAACAACAGCAACAAAAGCAGAAGACATGGTTAATATATACACAGTGGAATACTACTCAGCTATAAAAGGTTATCTTCCCATTTGCATAGTTATGAATTTGAGTTGCTTATGCTAAGTGAAATAAGCAAAGACAAATATGAAATCATATATGGAAGATAAAAAATATATATGGAATAAGAAATATATATGGAAGAAATATATATGGATAAGAAATATATATGGAAGGTAAAAAACAAAAAACAAACAACAAAATTAGTTCTTAGCATAAACAAACTAATAGACTATAGCTACAAAAATGGAGATTATCAGTAGGGAAGGGGGACTAGATTGGGTAAATCAGGTAAAAAAGGTCAATTGTAATGTGGTTGAAATCAGGCTTTTGGTGATGAACATGATATAGAATATACAGGCATCAAATTATAACACAGTACAACTAAAAGCCATATAACATCATAAACAAATCTACTTCAATAAATGTATTTTTAATTGTGCTTGCAGGTAAATAAAGTAACTCATAATTCCCTTCCAGACATTGCAAGATTGTTTCTTAAATATTGTAAGCTAAAATGCTGAGTGGAACCTCAAGGGAACCACCTTCCCTACTTCAGTTCTGTCTATCTAGTGTTTTCCTTACAATCAAACTCTAATTCAACCCACAAAGAGAAGGAAAAAGTTATAGTTTGTTATAGCCTACCTAGGAAATAGTTTTTCAACATTATTAATTTAATGTAAAGATTCAACTTATACATTTATATCAGGTTCTTCATAGGATTAGAGTAGATGCATCCCAGGAAAATTTAATTATAAAACCATGAATAGGATTTAATAATTTCAATAACACATTTTGCTTCTGGGTAAATTATACTAATTACTAATATGTAAAAGTCCCATTTGTACCAAAGGAATACCTTTCATATAAAAAAGATCGTAACTAATTAAGCTTTTTATTTTTAAATAACTTATCTAAGAGGAAACAATAAGATATGTTTATTTATTATTTCAGAAACAACTCATACATTGGAAAATTCCTGAACAATAGAGTTGTTAATAAAGAATGCTAGCTCTTCCTATTTGGAGTGAACTGTCTTGTTAAATGATATATGATACTTTTTATTTTTTTATTAACCTGTAAGATTTTAAATATAGCAAAGTAATCAAAATGTGAGTTGATTAACTATTTTTTCATGTGTTACTATTTTAGGCACATCTCTAAATAGCTTTAGCTGTAACTGCATTTCCAACCATTTATAAAAATTCTACGTCTTTTTTTTTTTCCATGATCTTCTTTGTAATCAATTGAGGTCAGATCAAAACAATTCAGTTCTAACAATACTCTTCTTATCTCACTAACTTTTAATAATTACTTCAGGTATTGTTCCCAGACACTTGATTATTAATAGCAGAAAATCAGATGACTACATTAGATGGCATCATCTAATCCTCCAAAGCAACTCTTTCTCTCCATTTTGGAAAGAAATCAACATCTCAGTTCTCCTCACAGAGATAATACACAGTATACCACAACCCAATGTAATGAAAATCCCTGCTAGCACATCTTTGATTTCCACTTCATCTAATTGCTATTAGTGATTTTGAAAATTAAAAAGGATCTTCTGATGTGAGCTCTACCCACCTATATTCTTTTGGAAATGAAGTCAGATATAAATAAATATCAATAACAACTTAGTACTTGCTACCAACATGAGCTAAGCAAAGGAGGGAGTTGGGAATCATTGTTACAGCTTCACTGGGTTCAATCATGGTGAATTAATTTCAATAATATTGTTGTTATTTCACAAGCATTTATCAACCAGGTGAATCATGAAGACAAGCACTGAAAAGGATTTAAAAATATACACTACTTAATCCTTATACTCAAAATATTAAAATGTATTGAAAACCATAAGCATAGTAGCTATAATGTATTGAACATACATGGTAATTAAGGCAGTTTATGTATATATTACCCATTTCATCTACCCAAATTCCTATAAGAATGGTATTATTGTCCTTATTTTACATTGTATTGATCTGCTATGTACTCAATTTGGGTATCCATCCATTCCCATCAAAACCATGTGCTTCAGGGAAAGTTGCCTCTCATTTTCTGATATGGTAGAATAAACCCCCTTATATTACTAGAGCCAGTTTTGGCTGTTTTTCTCTATTCTTTGCAACCAAAATCATGCTGACACACAGGGTAACATTCATTCTTTAAAGTTAATGATATTTTCTTAAAGAAATAGAAACTTTATTTACCTATATTTCATATTTTTAGGTAGTAAGGAATTTAGATGATCATACTAGAACTGAAATTTCATTAAATAATGATTCATTGGATAAATAAATTAGCTGAACAAATGTATGAATAAACTACTGAATGAGATCATTTCTCTGTTCCTATTTTGTCCCTAATCCCCCAGGCCAAGGTGCATAATTGAACATGTTTATATTGAAATAAAAGAAAAAAAAACAAATGTTTATTATAACTCTACTCTGAATATATTTAGTTTTGCTTGGTCAGTTGATGATAGCCTGACCATCTTTATAGTCTATAGTAAATCATAATAACCTACCCTCTCCCTTGCTCAACATTATTTGAAAATCACATATACCTAAAGTTAGGTGGCTAGCACTCAGAAAGTCAGAAATAGAAGTCACACATCTGAAACTGTGTATGTTGACCTCCCTCTCACATTGCTATCCATCAGTAAGTAATGTTCACCAAAGAATGAGTGATTAAACAGTAGAATGTGTGTTTTGTTTTCTTTTCCTCATAGTGATCAAAAGTGCAATAAATCTTGTTCAACTGTCAATGGTAGTTGTTAAGGACATTAAAGTCATGACTTAGGGACCTTGCTCTCCAATGAAGTTAAAAAATGTGTAGAGATGACACATAGCCCAAGGGGAAAGAGTGTTGGGGGAGGGGAGAACAGGAATACTTTAAAGATATTAGTCACACAGATATTCTGACAATCCCTCATCTCATGACTGGTAACTGCTCTACTGAGAGAAAATTAGCTCTCACATTTAAAATGGGAAATGACTATAGAGGGGTACAAAATGGTTATTTTCAATCTCTGCCAACTTCTCTATTGCTCTCTTGCTGTGTCATAGTCACAAACCTGTACAATAACAGGAAAAATAATTTCTAATCTTCCTGTTCAAGAAACAATTTTATTGATCTCTACTTTATCTTTTATGTTCCTATGATTCAGCAGGTCAGAACTGCTCCAGTTCCAGTAACTTTCTCTCATTCCGCAAGATGTCCATGTGGTTAAAATGTCTTACAAATTAATAGGAGGTGAAGAAATTTATTTCAGCACCAAGGAGAGTACCCTATCATGGTTTTACGCATTCAAAACTGCACATTATTTTTGAGGCTAGAAAGAAACTTTGAAATGTGATTTGATAAAAAGCTGCTAAGAATTTATTTCATTTCTGAGGAATAAGTCCTAACTGACTTTACAAAATTAAACTTCCCAGGGATTCATACATGTTCATGAGTACATGTTCAGCAAAGTGCTATACTTTTAGTTCTGAATTCCATCGAGTTAAGGGTTCCTCACCTATTTTCTGAATGTCAAAGCTATAATTTCTGAATGAATCTAGATTGGAGGAAGGTTCAATGAGCTCATAAATATCTTAATTTAACAATGTTTAAAAACTGTGAGGACAAGTCTTAAAATCTTTCTCACTGCTGTATCCTCAGATCTCGGCACATGCTAGTGTTCAATGAATATTTACATGAGTCATGTGAGAAAAATTGAGTTAATGGATGGCACACATTGAGTGGGAGTGAATTAATAAATACCTTGTCTGTAATGAAAAATTACTTTTTACACCTGATCTCAGAGATCCTCATCTAACACATTGCTCAACCTGCTACTTGAACACATCTTTCTTTGGCTTAAATCTATGGAGTCCAAAAAAGTCATGTTACAAACCACACCTTTCATCTCCACTAAGATTTCAATGTAAAGTGTTCTCCTTTGAGTCCTTTATGAGGTTTCAATTCACATACTCCTACACCTGCAGGGGAGCATGACATCCAGCCACCTGTGACTTTCCAGTGCTCAAACCAACCAGTCACTTTGGTTCTGTCCTGTCACCAAGAAAGGACATAGGAGGTTAACTCTCATCCTCTTCCAGGACTTCCCCATGTGGACCATAACTACTTGTCCCTATTCACACGCAGCCCAGGCAACCCCTTCCCTTTGTGCCAACAGCAGAAAACACCAGACGTCTCTCTACAGAAAGACCCTCCAGATCCCAGAGACAACTGAGTCCAGCTTTGCCAGAGGCAAAGTGCAACAATGCATTCTGCTTTGAGCCATGACCATAGCCAGACATGAGGTTGCCCTGGGAGACTAGAATCTACCAAAGCCTGGGCCAAAGGTGAGAGAAAAAACATGAACAAGTAAAAGTACAGTGTTTTAAGCAGATGCTTCAATAGTCAGTGTGTTGTGAAGACTTCTCAGACCTCTGAATTCCTTTCTTTTTTATGTCTATTTGTGCAATGAAACATGAGTGAACAAAGTCAAGCCTCCTGGCTCCAAGGTAGCCACAGCCCAGTTCTTAGCTCCTCAGAGGTTTCTGGGCTAAGGCGCCACTCTACTTGGACTGTACTATCAGGCCCCCAAAAACAGGGGGAGCTGATAGGGGAGGACTGATTTCCATTTCAAACTGCATTCTGGTACTTTGTACTCCAGCACCATTGGACGATCAATATTTAATGCTTGGAGATTCTGACTCTGCGGGAGTCGTGTCAGGGGACCTTGGGAGCCAATCTGCTTGAGCTTCTGAGTGATAATTATTCATGGGCTCCTGC
Source organism: Scalopus aquaticus (assembly GCA_004024925.1). Lineage (NCBI taxonomy): Eukaryota > Metazoa > Chordata > Mammalia > Eulipotyphla > Talpidae > Scalopus > Scalopus aquaticus. Next base: position 99,221 of record PVIJ01002230.1, on the reverse strand, counting down.
CTCTTGCTCTTTCTCTCGCACGGTCCCACTCTGCAGACTCAGTGCCTTATTCAGTCTTCTCTCTTGCTCTCTCCGCTGCTGTAGCTGGACCCTTCGCCTTCGCTGCCGCTCAGCATCTGCACATCCCTGCAATGGCTAAAACAGCAATGGGTAAGGCATTGCGCCTCGTTCCCCCCTCGGCTAAACCTGGCGCCCACCTTTCACCTTCTCTCTTAGAGGTCGGAAGGCATTCGGACATATTTTATGGAGAAAAAAGACGTTAATGGTAACACAGGAAACTGGAAATACAGGGGCAGTCCTGGGGGTTTGGGGAAGGCAAAGAGGGAAATCTGAAAAAGGAATTTCTTTAAAAAGGTAGAAGCAGGTAAGTTGCCTTTTCAAGGTAGGGAACTTATTATTTCCATATTTTAAATTGGCGTTCAATCTGGGGGGAGAAGTCTACCATAACTGTTTGTCTTAAATGGGTTAAGGGACATTTTGAAAAGTGCTTTATAACGTCCTTTATTTCTTCTCTAGTTAGAAAAAGAAAATGGGAAAGAGGGAGGGATGTCGGAAAGGCAAAAAGAAAAATACAGAGTCAACGCGGTCTCTTCTAGGCTGTTTGAAAGATGGGTGGAGACGAGGGAGGGGGGTGGAAAACCAGGCAAATTTTATGGTATTGTCTTGTCCGAGAAACCAGTAGTCCCGGGGCCGGTACTGGGAATTAACGAGGAGGGGGTGGAGGAGATGGGGGAGGGGGCGGGGAACCTAGACTCCTTTGTTTTAAGGGAAGGGAGGGGAAGGCAAGAGGAAGTCGAGGAGGGCATAGAGGGCGCGGGTGGGCAGCTGCAAGGGCGGGGAAGCTCGCAGTGGGGAGGAGCAGGGGCACAGCTATTTCGCAGGCGCTGGGGTGGGGTTTCTTTGTGTGAGGACGAACGGTCCCGGGGGGGTAAGATGGGGGGAGGTGGCACCTGCAGCGCTGGGCGCACAATGCGGACGGCCCCACCCTGTTCTGAGTGGAGCCGGCTCCTTCTCTCCTCCCCCAACTGGGTGCAGCTTCATCAGCTGAAAGGAGGCCGGGTGGGGAGCGCAGCGCGACACCCAGGAGCCCAGCTCTTGGGGGGCAGCAGCGCCACGCCCCGTGCTTCTCGCTCCAGACTCCCAGCCTAGATTTCCAAGTGAGATTTGACCGTCGCCCCCGCCTTCCCCACCCCTGGACCACAGTCGCTAAACTGAAAGGGGGTGGGGGGAGGGTGGCAAGTGGGTTAACATTTTTCTTTTCAAAACCACTTTACACAGGGTAATTAGAGATGCAAATAAAGGTTTCTTTGAACTCATTTGTTGGGGTAAAAGCTTCTACGAAAGAGGCCAAGGTCTTGAACTAAGCCACGTGAAATATCCATTTTGTAGGGCAGACAGGACCCGACATTGGCAGTTTTCTGAAGCTCTACCTATAGCTGACAGACTGGGTGCAAACACAGACTCAAAAAAATATTCCCAACCCAAGGCCACCCCAACTGGTCTTAAGCTTCAAGTGTCCCCATAATTGGGCGCTGAGTGGCCCGGGGGTGGACGGTCAGATAGGCACCACAGGTCGTTAGCCATTGGAAGCATCCCTCCCCCCAGGATGCAGTGCAGGACACCGAGAAGGAAAAGGACAGCCGAAAGGGCTAGCTCTGGACAGCTCCGCCCAGCCCCACTCTCCTTGAACAGCTGGGGGCACCTCGGATTCAGAGACAGAGAGGAAAGGATGCTGAGGACGGCTTGGCTTGTTGAGCGGTCTGCAGTGCTCTTTTTAGCCCAACAGTCCAGAGTGGCCCATTCACCCCTGAAGTGCGCAGAAACCATTAATGCTCTGAGTCCCATCGCCAAGCTCCTGCCAGCCAAGTGGGTGTCTGCAGAAAGGCTGGCTCGCGCCCCGCCCGGCCACACAAAGGCGCGGCCCCACCCCAGACGACCGCAAGACCGTAGAGGTGACCCCTTCCTAGGGGCAGAGGGAGGGTTTTCCTTTCTTGCCCTCCCACAGCCCGCGGATCTCCGGGTTATTTTCTCCCAGCTGAAGTCGACGCCCCAAGCTCTACTCTCTGATTTCCCGGGATGGAGATCCCTTGAATAGTCTCCTAGGAGGGAAACTCGCTCCTCCAGTGGGTGCGGCTCGGCCGCACCCCATCAAGCTGGAACCTTCAGCCGGGTGGGGGCGCACGTGGCGAACCAGCGCGTGGAGCTTCGCCAGCCCTGCAGAGGCCAGTGCCGCGCCCTGCGCTCCCCTCCTGCTAGCTGGGCGATCGCCCCCGCTGGTGCAACCGGGGAGACGGTTTTCTGCGCAATGTCCTGAGCTACCCCGGCTTCCCACAATTGCGGTTTATCCGCAAGCCCAGAAGGCTTCTGAGAATAGAGAATGGGGGCAATTTCACTCAGCACTCTTTACCCCAACCGAGAGATTCCTGCTGCAAGAGGGAGGCTATACAGTCATCAGCAGCAGCAGCGTTATTATTGCTATTACTATTTAAAATCATTTTTGTTTCATGACTCAATAGCCATATTGTTCAAAAGGTTTGAATGATTGCATTTGATTAAGAATTGACCCTTATTGCACTCATTTCTCTTCCACCTATTCTTCTTTTCTTCTTTCCTAAAGAATTCTTTCTCTGTGTGTTCAGTTAGCGTTATAAAAGCAAATATATTTTCTGTTGTCAGGAATATGTATGTTCATGTGGGTCAGATATATACGTAGGTGCTCGTTTAGGCAGGATTTGTTTGCCAAAGATTGCTAGAAAATTCTCTGCAGTGAATTGTTTGTGACTGCAATGGGTGAAAATATACATACATAATTGGGATGTTATGAACTACAACAAGCACTATAAAGCTATATCTATAAATATATATATCAGTTATTCACAATATTTTATCTGTTTTTTTAGCTGTTGTTCATTTTGCTGATTCTTCATGATTCTTCATGAATCATGAAATTGTAGCCACCATCTATTAATAAAAATCCCACCCCAAATATGACAAATACAAGCATCCTTTCTGCAACCAGTAAACTACATCTGCAAATCATGAACAGAAGTACAACCTCTGCAATGTTAAAACAATGGATTTTTAAATTTTTCCAGTTGCAAAGCATAATCAATTAATGGGGGGTGCGTTTTCCTGATTCATTGAACAGCTATTGTATTTAGCATATTGTATTAAGTGCATATATTATCCCATATTATCTTCTCTTAGGAAGTGGGTACCTTCTAAACATATATAAATAACTAGAAGTGAAGAGATGAGGATTTGGTCAGGATTTCAGGACAAAATGGAAGGAAAAACAGTGGTTACCTATATATGTGTGTATATATATATATATATATATATACACACACATACACATATACACACACACACACATTAGAAATCTAAGCCTGCAAGCAAGCATTATGTGACCCAGCATAGCCTGATGCAGGAAACTAGTTCAAAGATATAAATTTATATAGCTAGTATTGTTTGTCTTTGCATGTTAAAATTCTCTGAAAGTATATTTCAAAATTATAAGTAAGCTATATAAGTAAAAATAAATAAGATAGTTTGTAATATTAAAATGTAGACATTTGCTTACTCAAAATTAATGATGGTTTGTGATATAACATAGATTTATAGTAATTTATTTAAAGGGAGAAAGGAGATTTTTTATTGTTATAGCAATTGCCTCTGCCCTTAATTATTAACATCTCTAGCAGTAGTTTATTTGTTGCATTAAAAACACTTTTACTTACTTTGGAGGTTTAATTATTATTAATGAAGAGATTATGGAGAAAGTATTTGATTATTCGACTCAATATGTCCTCCACCAAATAGCTTGTCCTCAGTGATGAATAAGCTGCAAGAAGCTGCCTTTTACTCAGATTCAAGAAATATCCTCTCAGAGTGCCATAAAACCAATTCACAATATAAAGTAGTTTTCCTCCTTATAAATTAAGATGAGAATAGTTATTTAATTCTATGAAGATCAATAGTAGCTATCAGAATTTTTAAATGAAATCTGTACTATTAAAAATGAAATGGAATATGAATCAATTACAGTGTTAAAGATTTTTGTCATTGATAAATCCAGCCCATTTTTCAGAAAATCCCTAAGCCAGTTACCATTCTTTTTTATTCCAACTGAATAAGACTCACTCTGCTCCCCACTCCACCCCAGGAGCAGGTTGCTCACAGGCTGAGTAAAACAGGCCTCCAGCGGAAGCGACCCACTTTGGGCGTGGCCACTCTAGGCTGCTGATACCTAACTCCAGTTCAGTCAGACTTGGAAACCCACACAATTTTCTTGTTGCAGGATGTGTCACTTCACATGAAAGATACAGGATATTTGCCAGACAAAGAGAAAATAATGGATTAGCTGGTGACCCAGATGTTTCTAGAACTGAGACTGGTTCTCGCTTGGGTGTTCTCAATTGTAAAACATTTGCGTCTGCATTATTTTTTCACCCCACTAGAGGGCAATCAAGTTCTCTAAAGACGTGATTGCATTTAAACCCAGTTCCAAAATACTAGACATTTAATAAAACATTTTTCTTTTATTTGGGACATTCAATAGCTTGTTGGATGAGTTAATGCTATAGTATTAGTGTATGAATAGCAATTTGTGACAAGGAAATAAGATGAAATGAGTGATCTTCATATACAGATCCTAATTGATCATTCTCTTATGATTTTGCATTCCAGCTCCATTACATTATTACTATAGTATCATTTATGTTATTGGGGGAGGGGTCATAGTGAATAAATAATCAAATGGTCAGTAGTCATAGCAAGTTATTAACACTAAACAAAATGTTTTAATGATTAAATAAAGGGATAAATTAAATATATTATTTACATACATATGCTTGATGTTGGAGACCCACCTGAATGTTATCTCCACCTTTAGGAAGCTTGCAGTTTACTAGATAAAATAGGTAGATAGAAAGTGACACTGAGAATGGGCACCAAAAACTGGCTGCTTTTCCCATTTTCTAAGTTTATTTTTCTTTTCCATTTAAAGGATAAAATTTTTAATCAAATCTAATACGATTAAATGTAGACATTTAAATCCAATTTTTATCAGCTTTCAACAATTATGGAGCATCTCCTTGTAATGGTTTTATTTGGGTAGTAGAAAATGATGTTAATTGTAATGAAGTAAGAAGAAGACAAGCATAAGCTAATTTTTAGAATTATCCAAAGTGTGTTTTTATGTTCTCATTGACAGGGAATTCTTTTGCTCTTATATTTCATGTAACTAGAGTCCTGTAAAATATTTAATAGTTTCATAGTACTGTGTTTTTCAAACTTTAATGTACCTATAAATTACCTGTGATTTTCATTAAAATGCACATTCTGATAAAGTAGATCAGGTTGAGACCAGACACTCCACATTCCCAGCAAATTATCAGATGATTATAATTCTAACCACCAAACACATCAATTATAGAAATGTGAATTTGTGATCTATATGTCCCCTCCACAAGCTCTGGGTATTATGTGCTAACATATTCAAATCTACAGCAATCTTTACAAAATATTTCACTTCCAAACTCATACCTTTAGGGATTTTATTCTTCTGGGAGTTAGGTGTTCAGTGCCATCACTTTCTCTTAATTGGATTTTTAAAAATATATTCCTAATGCAGGGCTCAGCAGAAGACCATCAAGAGAAATGAAAAATCTGAGAATATGTGTATGTGTGTGTATCTGAGAAAAAAAGGAATGATGCTTAAGGCACAGCCTTGGATGACAAATCAATATTGCCAGCTGACTATTGTTGACAAAACAATAAAAGTTCAATTTGCTACTTTTATGTTGTGGAATAACATACAAAAGTAAATAACCCCATTTACTAAACAGCTAGTTCATAGTAATACTCCACACTCTGAAGAAATGAAAATGAAAATGAAAATTCCCTCTCAATATATCCCATACTTATTACTTACCAAATTACTCTAAAAGTATTTCTTCCTAATAATTTTTTTTAGTGTGACTGTATATTTGAAAACAGAGTGTATGTTTTTGGCTTACTTAAGTCAACCAAAGACTTCCATTATTTGATACTAACTTCCTAAGAAAATCAACCTAGAAGGAAAAAGTGAGTTACTGGGGAATATTGTCAAGAAGATCATGTTAGTCTTCCCATGCAGTGAGTGGCTGGCCATGGAAATATTACCACATTTCTGGAAATCCTATTCAGTAAAAATGATACCAGACATGAAATATCTGAAATTAGTAATGCAACATTACCCAAATAAGGTGCCAAGAAAATGATCCCAGATAAAACTGGCAACAGAGTTGGTAGGATGGAGTACTTACTATTCAACATTAATTTGAAGAAAGTTAAAAGTTATCCATTTGTTATTGCCTAGAATTGTTCATTTCAGGATCTTTCAAAAGCTGGAAATTTTTCTATTTTGAGACTCTTTACATTAAAAGGGACAACATGAACATGCTAAGTCAGGATGACAAAAGTTATGTGTTTTAAACATTTATTCTTAGCAGACTGACATCATTGTCTAGTACATACATTATATGATTATAACAAAAATCTAAACTTCAGAGCATTGAAGAACTAAACCAAAAAATTTCTTGACTGGCCCTCTACTGAACAATTGCCCTATAACACTGTTTTCTTTCAAGAATCATTTTTCTGCCTACATACATAAATTTCAAAGTCTCTATAAGTGACTTGGATTGATTTAATCCTTATATAGCATAAAGAACATGCTAGGCACTGTTCTGAGCACTTTCTATATATTAGCAATGTTCATCATACAATAATCTTAAAAAGTGAAGAAACTGAAGCACTGGAAGTGGCATGACTGGCCCAAGGTCATACAACTAATCAGATCCAGATTTCAGATCTGACTCCAGAATCTACACCTTAAGCCAGTACCAGTTCTGTGGTATATCTGTTCCATGTTAGAAGTGTTTCCATAGTCACAGTAACACAACCATTTTGTTTAGCAGACTTGAGATGATCTTAGCCTTTCTGAGCACAGATGCACCTTGAAGAGAAAATATCTTCAAACTGATAACTAGTTTTAATAACTGGCTTGGGGCTTATTAAAATAATTGTCATTATTTAGACTTTTGGGGAAAGAATGTTATGAGACCTTAGGGCTGTAATATCTGAAGCACATGTCTCAGCAAAGAGCACAGCAGTGACGTCTGACGTGGGCAAGTGTTGAGGACCATTTCTCGGCAGGAAGGAGAGAAAAGAAATCTTGACTTAATCTAATCAGTGCTGTCATGGCTGGCACATTTCAAAATGGATCCTAGCCTTCTTCCGTAGGCCTTAGATATTTAATTTTAGTATTCTGTTTCATGAAATAAGTCTAGAATTAGAATGAAATACAGAGCCTCCCCAGTGGAGCAGCGGTTAAGCGCTGCGCTGTGGAGCTGTTGGCAGCGCCCGGCCAGGGAGAATCCCACATGGCGCGGCAGACCTCTCCTGCCTCGCCCGCTGCTCCCCTCAGCAGTGTATTTCTCATCTGCCTGTTCTGCTCCCCACTCTGTCTCTGGTGAACCCTCTCGCCGCCCCACGCCTCTGGCCTATACCCCAGCTTGTATGTATAAATAAAATACATCTTCAAAAAAAAAAAAGAAAGAAAAGAGCACTTATAAAAAAAAAGATTTAAAAAAAAAAAAAGAAATACAGTGCAGGCATTCAAATTAATATAATCATTAGATATTATTTCAAAACTTTCTTCATCTTATTGCCTCAAAAGCAAGCAGGAAAGATCTGTAAGAAGGTGCTGAATCCCTTACAAAACATTTTTTAATTATCTTTTAATAAAGGAATCAGTTCCTCCATTTATCCAGGAGACAACTGCAGTGGTAAAACCTGTGTTTATATAACCCATTTTATTAGTCATGATTAAGGATAACATTTTGTGTACATTTGTTCTCACAAAACATTTTTATGTCAATGTAAAGGTTAATTAATGCATTTCAGCAATCATTTTGCTAGTCATCTGGAACTATAGCTTCTCTAGGAATTGTACTTCAAAAGCCTCATCTTATGCTATAAACCATAACAAAAATTTAAGATTTTTCTAATTTACAATTTTGTGGCCCTCTAGACTAAAATATTTAATACTTTGAAAAATGTCAATATTCTAAAAAGAATTTTCTTATGAGCAGAAATAATTATAGGTCTTGTATAGTATTTTTAAAATAATGAATTTTTATGGAGCAAGCCTATTGGTTTTGTTTTCTACCATTATTGTAGAGCAATGCCTGAAGCATACTTGTTTAGCAGTTATTCTTCTAGAATAAATTCCCTATTTCTTGCATGTTAGAATTTGGACCTCATTCATTAGTCTAAGTCCTTTGTATAAAAGATGATCAATAATATGAAACTATCAATTATTTATTTGTATGTCTTTATATAAAGATAATAGAAATGGATGAAACTGGTCTAAACCTAATCCCACAAATATCTTGCAAGAGTAAAATTTAAAGTGAATTTCTATTAATATTTCATATCATCTTTTGGAAGACTTTTTTTAAAATGAACTACAGCAGTAAAGTTTAATTTCCATTCAACAAAATTGCTCACAGTAAACCTAACAGTATTTCTATTTGAGTTTCCCAGTGAATATATAAGTAGCTCACATGATCAAGTTCAACTTATAATACACTGACTTGCAAAACAGACCAGAGAATCTCATCAAGAGGTTATCACCTATTATCCATTCCAGACACTAAGAGAAAGAGCACAGACCATCTCAGGCAGGGAGAGGGGCACCCCAGAACCCCCCACCGAGTAACAAACTGAGGTGCAGCTTCCCTGGGAGCCTCCTTCAGAACAGAACTGTCTTTACTACCATGTGGTGTATTTTTATTTCCAGCACTAATATCTATTGTTGTTACTGAAGTCTAAATAGCTTTATCTGAGAAGTAGCAGTTAGCGTTCTTCTCATAATCATTGTTCAAACACACAAGAAAAATGATCAGAATCAGTTTTAGTCTTTTGATGCACAGATTACATGGTCCAAGATTCTTGTCACTTTAAAAACTAGCTTTTCATTATGCTTTAGATTGAATGTTTCCTCTTATCAAAAGAGAAGATAATTATAAGATTGAAATGCCCAAAATAAAAATTAGATGGCATCATATATTTATATGTGATCTGGAATTCTTAGAAACTATTAAACTTTCAATCCTTTTTAACATGCATATAATTCCAATGAGATGGACATTTTATAATGTTACTCTGTTGTAAAATGAGTAAATTTAAGTTCAAAGATTTACTTAAATATATAAATTTGAAATCAAAGATAAGTAGTACATATTATGAAACAAATATATATAATTATAATCATATAATGTGGACAATAAAAAATGAACTTAATAAAATTCAGCACCTTCTCCACTGTTCTGTCACCAGAGCTTCACAAATGAGAGCCACACACGAAGCATATTTGCCTTCAGCCCAAAGTCACTCACACTTAATGGTATCAACTGAAGTAAACTAGATTTGTATGCTAAGTCTATTCTGAAGCTTATACTAGGTATTGTGAGAATATAAATAAATATGGTCTTGACCCTTGTTTTCAAGAAAACAAGACTATATATACAAACAAAAAAATTATATATCAATAGCAGTCATTTATGACTGTAAATGGAAGCTTTCACCATTGTAACAACTTTGTGACAGTACCCTGAACTATTACAAGATAGTACATAATGATACACTGAGAATATCAATTAGGAATTACTGAGATCTACCCAAAGAATGCAAACTCTACTACTTGACTGAGCATCGGTAGCTAGCAGGGACCTCAGACCCATGCCCAGAGGTTCTGACTCCCTGGATGTGACTTGGATCCTCTCCATTTGCATTTCTGCCAAGCTCTCAGGTGGTGTGGATGCTGCTACTCCAGGAGCGCACTGGGATTAAACCTGACCTGATGGTAACCAGTAGGGTGCGAGGATCTGCATGGTCCTCTGCTGGGAGAATTCCCACCTCTGACTAACTGAAGCATGGAATGGAGAGAGCAGACTGCTTAAACCTCTAGCACTGGCCCTCTCCTCATGCTGTGGATACTGAATTTCATGGAAAGCCCAGGAGCAGAATCAGAATGAAGCCCAAAGTTCTAGTCTTAGTATCAACCTTGGTCAGATTGCTTGTCCTCTCTGTGCCTCTAATTCAGTATCTATAAAATGGTGAGATATTAACAGCCCTGTCTATATCTGAGGTTCATTTTCAGAATTAAGGAAACATGTGAAAGTGATTAGTATCTGTCAAGTACTGTATAAATACACTAAGGAGTTGTATTTTTGAATTATCATTAGATATAACAATAACATTCATGAAAATACCAATGAACGTGCTTTTAGAATGAGTAAAGAGGAAACAATAAACACAGAAACTGAATAATTTGCTTTTTGAAAAATGTTATTAAATAATTAAAATTGAAATTAAATATTGATTAAATTTCTCAGACAATAATGTCTGAAATTTTGAGAACTTGTGCTTGGTTCCCACCTGTCCAGCCCTCAGTAGATTATTAAGATAATTCTTCTTTCTAAGTAAATATTGCCTAAGAAATAACTAACTCACCCAAAATTTCATAATTTGTCCCCGCCCAGCCAGCTTTTCTCAATTCAGCCTTAAGGGAAGGATGGTGAGCATTGAACCAAGATAGCATACACCACACTAAGAGAATTTCTGGGCAAAATGGAGGCGTCTCGGCAAACACAAAATGTAAGAAGGGTAACCAGCCAGAGGTGAAACTCAGCACAAGTTCTTGTGCTAGGACCACCTTGGCATTCTCTGCCCTCTGAGTCTGTCTCCCTGCACAACTGTACAAACCCACCTTAGATAAGCAATGCAGACCCAAAATTTCAAGTAAGCCAAAAGCTTATTTTTAAGCTGCCTTTGAAAGCTAAACACAAAAGGAGCAGACATCATATACTAAGAAAAGCAACTTTTTTACAGAACTCAAAAGCAATACAATAAGTGCCCCCCTTCCCTCCCAAAAAAAAATGCTTACATCAGAAAATGTTACTGTGATGTATAAGAATTCTAGCAGAGTAGAGGAGGGCTTGGGTATTAAGTGGGAGTGGTTTTGAACCCTGCTCCACTATTTACTATATGATAATCCTTGCACAAGTTATTTCTGTCACAATTTTCTCAATTATGAAATGGGGAAAATGGTACCACCTAAATCAAATTAAGTGAGCAACTGAGTGCTAAGCACTTTGTAATACAGAATGCATCCCTAACCTGATAAGTAGATGAGAAAACATTATATAAAAAATTTAAGGTAAATATCTAAATTCTTATTCCTTGTGAAATTCTGAATTAATAACAAGTCTTCTAGAATGACTTAGAATTTAGGATATACTACTCATTAACTCTTTGTGGCAGACAGAGAATCAGTGTTATATGTCACAGCTACCACTTTAATATAGCTCCAAGGTAATTCATTCTGGTAAATCAGAATTAAAAGTACATTCTTCTTTTATTTGTCATCATGTGTGTCTCTACCATGTTTTTTATCTCATCATACCTAAAATACATACAGAAGTTCAACAAAACTGACTCTTTTGCCTTGTAAGCATTCGGTAAGGTTCATCAACAAAATGTTACATTCAGTATAAATGAATACTGATTCCAGAAGCACTAAGCTGTAAAAAAAAAAAAAAAAATCTACACTGAGGTTTCTTGAAGAACAAGAAAAGGAAAATAATGCCACAATATCTCACACACATACACACACAGTCTCTTGTTCTTAAAATCTTACCAATTCATCAGTTTCATACAAATCCCACATCACTGGCCTGTTGCAAAATCATCTCTCTCCTCCCTGTGTCTCTAGTCTGCTCCCTGCCTGGCACTTTGCTGCTCTCCCACTTCCATTTTCAATACTCTTTGATCAGCTATCTTTCTTCCAGGAATATTTCAAGGTACTTTCTTACCTGGATCCATTTAACCTTCCTCCTTTACACCCATTAGTAGATAAGCACAACAAAGACACAAGAACTGAAAGATATAAATAGAATAGATTGGTTGTGGTGGGGGAAAGGATATACACATTTAAAGTTTAGTAGTATTCTCCCAGTCATTCATCAAAGTAACTCCTTTTCACAGTGTTGCAGGTACCAATCAATAAAAACGTAACCAATGTTAGAATATAATTTTTAGGATAATAAAGATATCCTGAGAAAACAAAATAATATTCATGTGTGGCATCTGACTTCTCAAAGGCTTAAGAAAGGATATTTAATGACCAATATAAAGGAGCATTTCAATAATTTTGTTTTGCCTCCAAAGTAACAATGTATATAAACATATGGTACATAAACTAGGAAATGTATTTATGATATAACTGCAGCCATAGAAATATATGCTTGCATTTACTAGTATAGTCCTTATTCAAATTTGACACTGGTGATGATAACAACATACATATAAAAATACTCAATATTTTTTCATATTTATAGGTCATAAAATACAGTTGATAAATTTACTTCTACTTTCTCATAAACATGGAGTAATAAAAAGGAGGAACTCTTTATGAAAGCATTCAATCAATTTAAATTCTCACAAAGGGATACTATGTTGCACTAGGTAAAAAAGCTCACCTTTAAAGAAAATGTAGACATTTCTTTGCTTTACAAAATCTAACATAATTCTGAAATGGCTAGCTAAAACACAAAAGTAGAGAGAAAATGAACCCACATCTCTTCTAGTTTTTTAATATTTATCTTTAAATTTCTAACTGCAAGGGTCCATACATAGGTCAGAATCATGTATCTCTTCTGTGAACCAAAAGCTTGTTTTTAAAAGTTTAATATTAGGAAACATTTTAAAAAATGAAATTCAGTATTTAGGATGAAGTTTTTTTCTCATTTCAGGACTAACATTCAAAAAATGGTGAATTAAGAAGTTTTGAAAGAACTGGATTTCATCTGTTGAAATTTTTCCTAGAATTATTTTTAAAAAATAGTTGTAATTCTGTATTGGTTATGAAATGGGGCAAACTATATTACAATTTACCTAAGAGAAGAAGAGCAAAAAAAATGTAACTTGAGAGACTATGTGTCCTGCTCGTCTAACTGAAAAAGAATAAAAGCCTCCTCACTTCAATTTATTACAGAACGAGTATGTCACTCATAACAAACAGCAAACACTTGTTATTCAACCCAGAAAACTAGATAAAAATTTATCACTAGATAAATTTTAAAAGTGAATGGTGAGTATGTAGGGTGAGAATACTCAGCCAAGATGTCAAAAAGGTTTTCTTAGAACAGCTTCTGAGAAAGGGTTTGCTCTCTATCCAACAAACAGGAACCAAAAGCTAGCAAATATAGATTTCCCTAATCTTTCTTTCTTGGGACTCTTACAGGTTTATTGTCTGTCAAGAAGTTTGGGATTAATCAAATACCATCTTGTAGCATCTTTTTAATTTTCATCTTTCCCGTCACTTTTTTTGTCCCCCCATCCCTTCCATGAGCCCATTCCATGTCCACTTCCCTAAGCTCTTTTTCCATTTAATTTATATGACAATAATGAGACAGATCATTTTCATTATCCTCACTTGACAAAAAAGGAAAGCAGAAGCCAAAGGAAATGAAGAGATTTGCTCTGAGGCCCAAATGTTAGGAGAGCTGGGCTTCTCTCCACAGCGTTCCACCTTACTCATTGCAAACTGTTTTTACTTTCTCTTTTCCTACAGATATTTCTTTGTCTTATATCCTGTCGTACTGAGGGCTTCTTTTAGGGGAGAACCATGTTTCACTTTGTCCTCCTAACAGCACTATTGTGGCTGCCAGGAGTAACAGCACTGGCTCACATGTACTGAGTACTCGCAGCTTTGAGTATTGCAACTGGGCCACGCACCTTACTCGACTGTTGTGCCCATTTCTCAGGTGAGAAAGGGAGGGAGGTAAAGTCACACCCAGTCAATGAGGGTAGCACCAGGATTTGAAACAAATCAGTCCAACCCCAAAACCCACTAGTTAACCACTATAGATCTCCCTTAGGCCCTGATGGCTCTGATTGGGCTCAGTGATTTGATAAGGATGAAGAAAAGCTTCAGAATAATAAGAAATAAGGTGTCAGAACACTTCCTGATAGTCAAGTCTTATAAACTTTAAAATGTCACTCAAAGAATGAAGATCAATTTAGAGAAAATTAATCTTCACTAACAATGTATCAGTACAGCACTTTAGTTTCTCAATACTACCTAATTCATTCCTTACAATGTCCTATCCCCAATTTGTGGATAAAGAAACTCCTATCCAGAAGATTACTAAATTGCCCAAGGTCGAATCGATCCTGAGCTGAAGCACATCTTCAATTCCTATTCACATTCTTCCCATTATCCCAGGATAACACTGACTCACCTTTAATCCAAAGCAAGCATTAGAACATATAAATACAGACTAAACATTCAAGCTACCTCCCTTTTCTCATTGCCTATAGAGAGTTGATTTCCTGCTGCAGACTTTATAATGGGTAGTGGTAGGAGGGCTTTGTTAAATTTTGCCTGGGAACCAAACGATTATAATTGTACCACTACCACCATTTTGAAACTGGCGACATAGCTACAGCCATAGGATGAGAGCTAAGTGACAGAAGTAGCCCACTCCAACATACACAAATACCAGCCCGTACAATAAAATGAAGCTAGAAAATTTAGTGGACATATGAGTGGAGCTCAAACTGGCTCCAACATCTGGGGTCTTAGTTCATTCTCCATCTAGTCTCACTGGGAAACCAGCTGGGCCACTGAGAAGGATACAGCAAGTATCATTTGCAGCAGGTGATCAGACTACCCTGCTCAGCAACCAGTGAATAAGCATTTATGGAATACTTAACTGCTACACACGCCTCTGTGTGTGGGGAAATACTGAAAACAGTAAGACAGTTCCCCTTGCCCTCAAAAACTTAAGTATAGTTTGGAAGAAACAATTAGCAGTAAACAAACAGTAGAGGAATAAGGACTAAATTAGGTGAAACCAGGAAAATGACGATAGCTTTGGAAAGAGAACAAATCTCAAAGACTCTGGTGAGGAAAACAAGTTTGATTCAGTTGTGTTTTTAGAGCGAGGCCAACCTGGCCTTATGGGACTGCATGAGTCACAACCGTTTAGAGACATTTCTGAATCATCACCACATTCTAGAACTCAGATCTCTGTCCTGCTTTCTTATTTGAAATTTTTGTAGCTGGTAGAATTCTGGAAGTGATACTGAGGACACAGATAGTGTATCCACCATCAGAAGCAGGAACAAATGCCACCCTTCTGGGCAGCACATGCACAAAAATTTGATTTCCAAGAGGAATTAAAATATATTCTCTGCAAGAGGAAATTAAGATTTCTTGAATCTCGAAAAAGGGAATGAAAAACCCACGATGCAAAATAATTGCATTTCATTACCCAACATTAAAAATGTACAGCCAGATCTAGACAGGACAAAGAGTCAAATAATGAAAGAAAAACTGATTTTTTAAAAAAAATCTGCCATCACTTCCATTCATTGCAACACCTTGCCCACTTCTGTTTTCATCTGTCCCAACCAGTACCTTATACCCACCACTCCTAAAGTGTGTGTGTGGTGGGGGGAGGACTTTTAAAGAAATAATAGCCTGATTTCTTCCTATATAAAATTAGACTATCACCAGATGATTTAGATGATTTCAACTCTTCTTTCAAGGTCTAAAATGCTGTGTCTAGTGTTTTAAATTGCATCAGATAAAATGCAAATTTACCAACAATGCAAACATATCTATGACATTGAATTTAAAGCAAGTCTTTTGTGGAATAGTGCTCACCAACCCAAATCAAGTATATTTCATAAAAGAAAAAAATGCAATAACCAAAACAAAACATAAAACCTTCATAAAATACTTCCTCAAAAGGTGAATAAACTCTTCTGATTCTCAAGGACTCTTATTTTTTTTTAATGTACTATGAAATCCACCTTCAGGAGAACACACAGTATTTAAATCTTTCTGGGGTTTTGTGCCATTTCAAGTAATAACAGCCATTTCAATCTCTATCTAATCTGTAGCCATTTGCTTTATTATAATAAAAGATAAAATTATATTTGGGCCATTGAAGAACAATAACTTAACAAATCTATATTTATATAGCGTGAACAAGAGAAACTTTTGTGCCATTGAAAAAAGAGCCCTCTCTTCGGGGAGATTTTATTTCAAAATATCCAGAAGAAACAAAAAGCACATGAAAGAAAATTCAGAAAACTTATCCTGGACTAAGTTGTCTTTTATATTTTAACCTTGTTCGCAACAGTGAGGACACAAAACTGAGTGGACTAAGAGGGTTCAGACACATTACTTACTTGCTTTGAATATGCCTTTTCGTTCCACTCAGAAGATTATACTAATTAAAGTTCTAATAAATGATCTGATGAATCCCGTTTCAGAAAATGAGCCTTTTCATGGAAAAGCTTGAGAAAGGAGCACTTGAATTCCAAAACAAAAAAGCAATTTCATGGCATATCTAAAGAACCAGAACAATTTCTTCCTCACTGTTTAGCTGCCTCCAAAATGGATGCTGATGATAGGCACATTGACGAAGCTCTAATATTAACAAGCTTCACACTCATCTCAGTCTGTTACTCTCACATACTCTCAGAGATACTCAAAAATAGTGCCATTGCAGTCATTTTTTCTTACATCAGGTAGTCTTAACCTTGATAAGACTCATATCTCCTATCTTCTTAAATATGTATCTGTTCATTCTATTCTCTTTGACATAAAGTAACTAAGGTATATTACTTGAGTATGACTAGGAATATCACAAGGTTTATTTTCATTTAGGGGAAAAAGTACCTGGTTGTTCAGATTTTGTTGATTACACCAATTATATAAGCAGGTAGTACAGTTTCTGAATGACGAACATAAATCTCTAACAAATGTGTTTTGAAAGTCCAACTTTCAAATTTTTGAGTAAATATTATATTCTGGGCATTTTACAAAGTTTCATTGAATGAGACTCTGGAATTCTCCTAAGGTTTTTAGAAGCAAGCCTGGCTCCTGAATGAGGTTTTTGTGGCCTCTGACTGAAATAGTTATCTTCTCTTAAACATTTATATACTATTCAGTTCCTAAGAAAACATAGGGAGACTGCTGAGTATAATTTGCATATTACTCAGATAAGGATTCTATTCAGTGGAAACTTAATAAATATCATTTGGAGATAACACCAAGTTAAAATAATTCTTTTAGTCACAGTTGATGCTAGCAACTATTAAAGATAATACGGGTTTTGCAAGACACACCCAGAACTAAAACAACTATAAGGAGTCCTTCAAATGCATACAAACTTGACACCATTCCAAGGAAGGTTTATGGGCAAGGCTTATGCCCAAGGTCTTCAAGAAATATGCTTTGAAACTTTAGTAAATTTTCAGATAGGTAGATAAATTAAATCAGGATATAACTGATAGGACTCACCACACAAATTGCTGCAGAATTCCTGCTTAATACAACTCTTTTTCTTTTCATTGTTCTGTATAAATTAGCATATTCCGGGCCTCCCCGGTGCAGCGGTTAAGCGCTGCGCTGTGGAGCTGTCGGCAGCGGTGACGCGAGTTCGACGCCCAGCCGGGGAGAATCCCACATGGTGCGGCAGACCTCTCCTGCCTCGCCCGCTGCTCCCCTCAGCAGTGTAGTTCTGATCTGCCTGTTCAGCTACCCGTTCTGTCTCTGGTGAACCCTCTCACCGCCCCACACCTCTGGCCTGTACCCCAGCTTGTATGTATAAATAAAAAATAAATCTTTAAAAAAATAAATAAATAAAATAAAATAAAATAGCATATTCCATTATGTGAAGACAGGCAAGCCCAGCTTATAATGATAAATAGGATTCTCTTGAGTTCATTAAGTCTGTATCCTCAGTAACTAACCACTGGTCAATTGAAGGGGAAAGCCAACTGCCTCAATAACTAAGACAAAGTTAACAGAATCTTATATTACAGCTTTTTACTTTTTCATGTGTGATAAAAGTCACATTTTCCATTTCTAAAAGTTGCTGCTTTCCCTGAGATCAGTAGTAATTTATCACACATGTAGTCTTACACCACTTTATTCAATACAAAGACATCAGTCATAGTCAGGCAATTCTAAAATCCATTTCAAGTAGAAACCGGGGCTTATTTTCTGGAGAAAATACAACACAGTACAACAATAAGGACTAGATAAAGATTTGATTCTAGAAATCAAAGCCACAGATGCAATCATCATTCTGCAGAGAATGCATTTTGCTTAATGAAGAATATTTTTCCATTCTTCAGTCAAAAACCTAAAAAGTAATGGAAAGAAACTTAGATGGCATGGGAACCCACTTTGATTACAGAATTCAGAGGACACCATGGCAGCCTCAAAAGGCTGTTGCATTCACAGGAGACTGCAGGGAAGGGGAGAGTCACACACAAGAGAACTCCGCTTAGCTGGTTGAATAGATTCTTTTGTTTACACTGGCATCTTATTTTAGTCTTACCTAACCTAACTATCATCTTGGATTTATTACTACTACCTGGTAGTGTTGGGGGCTTAAATATATATATATGTATATGTATATATATTATTATATTCATATATATTATATATATTATTATATTCAGAATTAGCTTACTGATGAAATCTTGAAGCATAAAGAAAATCAATGCCTCCATTACTCCTATAAACCGCAGTTGGTCTCCATGTAGGACGATAGGAATTTCTTTCATTAAGGAGAAGGAAAAAAGAACAAGGCACTGATGACGCAGTAGAACTCTCACTAAACTCAAGAAGAGCTTTAACTGAAATCCAGACGACAGTGAGGTACCAGGTTGGTACAGTTTGCTTTCTTATTACAGTTTTGATCACAAGGACTGATTCATGTCATCAATTTCTTTCCCTTGTCACAGTTGTTTTGCCAAAAATCAATCACATTGAAATTTAAGAGGCTTATCTGTTTCTGTAAAATTCAGTGACTAGCCGTACAGCTTCGACCTTAAATGTACTTTATTTCACTTGATATCTATCTCTACAGCGAAAGTGTGATACTTCAGCTGAACAAAATATTAATCTTTCAAAATCTCCCTGGTCATTTTCACTTAGGAGACCATAATTCTTAGGGGAAGCTGTGGGTAGAATGAATGTAGTGTGACTGAATACATTTTTATACTAAAGCAATTAGCATTACATCATCATAGCAGAAATATCTAGAACATTACCTCATATCAGTGATCCTTGGGGATGTTAAAATAGACCTTTAAAAATCTGAGAATGATTTTTCATTTAAATCTTGAGACTTTAATTACATATTCATCAACCGAAGTTTTTTAAGATCCAAATTCGTCAATATAACATGCAAATGTTTTAAATAGTCATTTTAGTCTGTTTCATGTATTTAAAAATCACAGTAAATGGAGCACCCAAAAGTATTTCTAATGGATGACATGTTTGATTTTTAGAAAAAAATCTGACGTCAAGACCTAGGACCTCAAAAATCAAACTATCAACTATAACACACACACACACACACACACACACACACACACACAAAGAATCAAGAGCTTAATTTACGACAGAAAAAAGAGGCATGAAAAAGGTTAAGAGGTAACTAATTCCTGTCAACTGTAAGACTTAGATAAATTGAGAGAAAGAGAATGGAGGATAGAATTAGTAATTCAATAATTCTATGCAGAGTTGTAAATCTCAAGATTTTCTTGAACTGATTAGCAGAGTATCCCATAGCTTCCATTGGCTGCTTTTTGTTTAAATACCGCACCAGCAGTGAGGACTGCTGATGGGGTCCGACAGCTATCAACTCCAACTTACCAGATCCAAAAGATGCCTCTACCAGGAAATGACAGATTTGTTTCTTAAGGAGATAGTTTTAATTAATGTTTATATAAATTGGTATGCTTCAAAAAAAAGAATATCTTCAATGAAATCTCAGAACTCAGTGCAAACTGAATTGCTGTGACGCCAAGGGCAAAAGACCCATATCCTTCATTCTTTGAATCATCCGATTTGATCCTTTACTTTCTGACAAGAGCCCTTTCAAAAAAGACATTTAGGTTGAGTCTAATTGAATACTGTAGGACTTGCTAAGAAAAGCTCCCTGCTAAGCTACATGATCATCGGGGAAACACAAGAAAGGAAAGGAAGAAAGTGAACATGCTGATGGACCTGTGTGCCCTTCAGCTGAGCGTGCAAAACCCCAGGCCAACGTCAGGGACCCAGTTCACTGAGTAACTGTGATCACTGAGAATGCTAATGTATCAGGACACAGAGCAGCAACACATTCCAAGATTTTTCTCCCAATATTAATCACATCTCCAGAGCATCCCTTCCTGTCTTTCCATGTTAACAGATGATGACACATATGATGACACATATGATGACATTTTTACAATCAGCATTAGCCAAAACTGTAGTCAAATAAAATTTTGCCCCAAATAGATAAAGACAAGGTATTTTTCTGATACAACAGATTCTAACTCAAATAACAAAATGATAAATATGAGAACTCATGTTGATAATTCCCACATAAGTCAGGTAATACCCACACTAGTAGAAAACTGAACATTCTTAAACCACTTGTTTTAAATTATTGTTTTTAATTAATCTTTCAAAAATAATGGGCATTATTTTCCTGTTGAAACACAGTATATGTAAAATTAAGGTGTATTCAAATATTTGAGTGAAGGGTTTGGTTTTTGTGATATATATTTAGACAAATCAGAGAAATAATTATACATGTGTTTCCTACTTTACAAAGTAAACAAATTCTGTTGTTTTAATCTATCCCAAGATCTAATCTGATTATTAAATCTCTAGATTGTATTGTTCTTCTCAACCATTTTTTGTTCCTCGAAGGGAAAATAAATCCCCAGATTTACAAACATATAGGGAAAAATAAGGAGGGAGGGAGGGAGGGAGGGAGGGAGGGAGGAAGGAAGGAAGGAAGGAAGGAAGGAAGGAAGGAAGGAAGGAAGGAAGGAAGGAAGGAAGGAAGGAAGGAAGGAAGGAAGGAAGGAAGGAAGGAAGGAAGGAAATTCAGGCAATTCCCAGCCAGAAATCTATCATTCTTAAAATATCCAAATAATTGAGGCAAGTGTTTTTTTTTTTTCTGAAAATACTTAGGTATTTACCAGTTTCTCTATTAACTTCATTAATTATGATATGAGCATGTAAGGATATACTTAAATGAATAATAAGAACATACATACTCACAATTTCTTTTAAGAAATTGTCCCTGAGTTTCTTAGCCATCTCTGCCCAAAGTAAAATCCATACGTCAAAAAAAAGTTATACTTTCTGTCTATAAATCACCATACTTACTCATAGTGGGTTATTGAACTCACATGTGGAAATTAATTAAAGAACATGTGCAAAAAAAAATGGGAAGAGAAAAAGTCTTGGACTCTTTATTTTAAAAGTCAGTAATTACATACATTATTTTCTTGCTAGAAATAAGGTGTGTATAATACACCTGAGCAAATTGTTAGGGGAATGAGTAACACCCATCAAGTCAGACTGATATACATTCAAATTAAACTTCATACTTTATGATCTATCACGTACTGGGCAAGTTACTGCAATTTTCTGAGACTTGTTATGCATCCGTAAAACTGAACGAATTATAGGATCTTTCTCCTAACATTGTGAGAAGACACATGAAAAAATCTTAACTCCTTGCTCAGTACATTGTGCTGAACAAATAGCGGCTGTTACCATTACTCAGTCCATTGTAGCCATTTGGAAGAATGGAAAAACAATTATTGTTCATACATCATTAGGTTAAGTGGATATTGCTATAGAATCATTATACATCATGTGGGTTGAATTTTAAATGAATTCACTAGAGAAATGCACTTACTTGCCAACATTAATAGTTAATAGGAAATGCAACCAGTTATGAAAAAAATTATGTGGAATAGCCAACCACCTCCCATATCCTTACAAATCTGCATGCAACTCTGTTTGGTATTGGGGTGTTGTGAAAAGATGAACATATGCTGATTTTCAAAAGTCAATGAGAAAAACGATTTTCAATCCAAAGTATGAAAAATTAGTAGAAAAATCTTATTAGCATGTTTCTAACAGCCTTGCATTTGTTTGGAATATTTTTATTACTAATAAAAAGGTGCATCCAAATTTTATGTGTGTGTGTGTATACATACATACATACACACACACACACACACACACACACACACACACACACATATATTATATATATATATAATTTCAGTATCTTCACGTGCCTTGTTTCTTTAAGACCAGTCATTCTACCGGACTTAATTTGGGCAAAATTTTCTCTGGAAATTTTCCTCTGGATATTCTATTCTCTTCCCTCTGTCCTTGACTCTAAAGTCAGTTATTACTTCCCATCAATTGATCTTTCATAAAGTCTCTAGCATCTTTCCCTTCTCTCACCTTTGTGCCCACTGCTATGTTCCAAAGCCATACCACATTTTTTTTTTGCGAACTTTACTCATATCTGTTTTAATGTAAACACAATGTTTAAAGAAACAACACTGTTATATAAGCAAAAATTCAAAATACCCAAAATCTTGGAGCAAAATTGATCTCCAGAAATACTATTAGGACACAATTTTGAAAATCCCATTGTACTATAGTCTATAGAAATGCTATCTCATGGAACATGGAGAAAACCATTCCTATGAATTGAATGATGCTCCCTGGAGTTAATCTTTATGTGAATTCATTTCCCTACCCATCGAAATCTTCCATACAGTCTCTAGAACCCATTGCTATATCAGCAATAATAAATACACCTTCCCTATTCCTTGCTTTCCTCAACACTATTCAGATCTAGTTTCATTTGTGCTGGCTGCCATATACAATCCAAAATATCTAGTTAAATTTGCATTTCAGAAAAGCAAGGAATGATTTTTAATATGTCCCATGCAGTACTTGAATTAAAACTTAACTAGATATCCTGTATGTTATTTGCTAAATCTGGTGACCCTAACTAAAACCATTCCTGACCTCCCTTTAGCCCCAGGGCTTTGAGGGTCTTCCAAACTTCTCATACAAATTATCTGTGCCTCCATTTGACACTTACCTATTGTGTGTGTGTGTGTTTATTGTTTTTATTGAAGTATAATTGATATATAACATTATATCATTTTGAGGTACATAACACAATTATTAGATATTTGCATATTTTGCAAATGAAAACCACAATAAGTCTAGTTAACATACATCCCATATAAACTTACAATTTTTTTCCTCTAAGTTGTATGTCCATATATTCTACTTCCCTGACACAAGCTCCTATATATCACATTGTAATTCCACATGCCTCACAGAAATTCTTGCCTGTAGTGATGACCATAAATACCTTTTAATTGAGAGATTGATTTAACATCAATGAACAAGTTAGCCAGCAGCTATTTATTGAATAACTGCTTCCTATTCTATCCAGAACTATGCTGTAAGTTTTTTCATAGGTAAGTATAGCTTTTGCCTCGAAAGAGCTTATAATTTTGTAATCAGAAAATGCACATCAAAAACCATTAGTGAATAACATTAAAAGTCATATAATTGTACAACCAATTAAGGGCAATAATTGGTTTCATTTGTGCTGGCTGCCATAGAAGGCAAGAAGGAAATACTGAGGAGAGAACCTGAATTGAGATTCAAATGTAGGGAAGGACTTAGAGAGGATTGCGAAAGTGTGGCGTGTTTGGCAACTGCACGCAGTGGAAAGAAAACCTTTTCTCACAGAAGGCTGTGATTTTGCTCCCCAGAAACAATTAGGATTTGCTTGGGCTGTGGTTAAAACTGGTCTTTAGGATTTGCTTAAGATTAAGAGCAATTGTATCAATGAGAATCTATCCTACTTGGTAGGTCATTCCATGTAGAGTCATAGCTTTTGATTGAAAAAAATCATCAAAGTAAAAATTTTATGAAATAAATTACCCAAAGAGACCAACTGGGAGAGAAAAGAATAAACATTTTTATCAGCCATAGTTCTACATTACACGTTGGTCCCTAACAACCCTTCTATCCCCCTTCTCTTGATTAGCTTACCAAGCAGAATTGGAATAGTGACATTACTAAAAATCACTGAATTTCACTTCCAAGAAACTGAGGACAGATGTTGAGGAGTGTTCTCGTCTGTAGAAATTCACGTTCTCCTACAATTATAGTCTGTTAATACTCTATATGATAGAAAGTATTTTACTTTATTTTTATTTTTAGATTGCTCCCTCCCTAATAAACCTGTTATCTTTAATGTGTGCTTCTAATACATGCTTAATAGGCAAAATATTTTAGATACCAAATTGCATTCTCCACAAAGTCTTGCTGTTCTTGGTCTTAATCAGTTGGTAGAATTAAGTATATTAGACCCCAAAATGTTTCAGCCTGACAGAAAGAGTGAATCATATTGACCTTCAATGAAAGATGTGCCTGGACCCTTACAAGTAACATGATTTATTAACTAAAGAGACAAAACAGACAAATAAGCATGATTTCAGTCTACTATATTTCCAAAGACATTCAATGGAATCTCTTAGAATGGATGTTGGGAGGATTGTTGTGGCACAAGGCAAATTGTGTTGCTTGTTTTAAGGAAATAAGCTGAATAGGGAGAGATTCCTTAGAGAGACCCTCTGGATGTATTAGATTAAATCAATCAAAATAAGACAATATTTCATCTTTGCATATGGCTCAACAATGTGCAAGTTGTCCAACCAGTTGCCACACTGCTCTCTTCCTGAAAGTAGAGCTAGAAGGCCTCTTGGCAGTTTTCAGATGGATCAATTTTCTGCATTTTATTTCAGAGGCCCCAGCTTTGTTACTGGTCAAATATGAATTTGGCCAGTGTCAGCCAGTTTCATTTGCAAAATTGATGCTGGGTAGGTAAACAGTGGATAGATGATCCCTTTGAACCTTTCCAATCTAATATTCTATAGCTCTAAAGCATCCTTGAGTTCAATCTATTTCCTGCTGGCCAGCAGCCGGTGCACCTGTCAGTGATGCCCAAATGGATCTCCTGGGAGTTCTCCCTTCCCATGTTACTCACTCTTCTTTGGGTGACAGTAACGATCAGGGGACCCTGACAAGAGGCAGATGTTACCTGGGAGGTTCAATTTGTTACTCCATTACCATCTGTTTATACTTCCTTATAACTGCATGTGTAACATACTTATTTTCCTCCAATTTCCTTGATTTATTAATCTAATTATAAAAAATCCAGAACAGTGAGAGGCTCCAACCTCCTTTTCCCCATGGAGTAGTCATTTATCCTGGTCACAACCAAAGGTGACAAGAAGATGCCCCAGCCAGGAGGCCTCTTAAAGAAGAAAGGGGAAAATGAAATGGGAAGAGGAGTGAACGGGGAATGAAATTCACCATCTTAACTTCTGCAATTGCTTGGCAAGGGGGACACCCAAACTGGTTTAATGCAGACAGGAGAGGAGAGCCTTACCAGATCTTATATACAGGCTTTTGGTGTGTGTGAAAGAGGAAAATATAAGAAAGTACACTTAGGAATGTAGAGAAAGCATCAACACAGGACCCTGGAGGCTGTATCTGCTTAATAACTACCCTCATGCATTTTCTGCCTACCCCAAATGAACATGTGGCCATTCGGGCTAAACCAGCAGAGGGAACCCCCAGAATCTTCCTTCTGTACAAGAGGCCTGCACTCACATGTACTAGAATGGACCAATCCCTTCACTAATTTTGTATTTCTGCTTCTTCCTTATTTTTCCTATTTCTCTCTCCTGTTCTGCTAGTTCTTAATTCCTTCTATCTTCCCTTCTTTCTCTATCTTCCTTTTCACACTTATGATTTTTAATTTATTTTTAAATGAAGTATCTTTTCCTTATATCAGTGTTAATTTTTGGACAGTATATGATTCCTCCTGTCCAGTGTGGTCACTGCAATGCTCTCACCCCCCACCTCTTATTATCTAACTTGTAATAATATGTAGTGATGCCTCTTGCAGTAAGGAATATGTGCTTCAGAGTTCTATTTCAATATTTTATTCATTTCTATCTTATGAAAGGGAGTAAAGCAGTGTCCCTGGCAATCTCATCCTGGAGGAGGCTATAATTGTTATTCAAATTAAAAGAAGCATTGAGAGAAATCCAGAAAGTGAAAAAACTAATCTGGAGTCTTTTATTTCAGCCTACAAGGAAAAAATGAAGGAGCTGTCCATGCTGTCACTGATCTGCTCTTGCTTTTACCCAGAACCTCGCAACATCAACATCTACACTTATGATGGTAAGCTGCCTACAATACAAATGCCCCAGCTGACTAGATCATTTGGAAAAGCTTGGCTACATCATTTGTTTCTGTCTCACAGCTCCTGATATAATGAAATCAATATTTTGCACATCTCATTATTGACTTGCTGTGTCTAACTATTAGATCATATTGATTCCCTATTGCTCCAAACAGTTTGAGTTTGATGCTAATCACAGTAAATTAATGTCTCTTAAGAAACATGGCTGCAGTGTTATTAGCACCTACATCCATTGTATCAACATCCATAAAATTCCAAGAATTTTCGTTGCAAATAGAATGTTAACTTGTAATTAGAGCAGATCAGAATTTGCAAGAAAATGCCTTATATTTAAAAAACCCAGGAGAGTCCCCATATACTGTGTGCATGCAAGCAATCTAGTAAGTGCCAATAAATAAAACTAACTATGACTAAGGCCCAAGTAAAGAATATTTAAAAAGAGAAGCTTAAAGAACTGGCATAGGTATTAGCTTTGTGCTTTAGGTTGGATTTTTCCTGGTTCATTCTATTTAGTTTGGTTTCCTTCCTGGTCCTGCCACTGTCTGCATGACCTCAGGCAAGTGACAGATTGTCTGATTCTTATTTAATTCTATTAATAATGTCTTTGCCACAGGGAAGTTTGGCATTTAGATGATTTAATGTAAATCAAACACTTGGCACAGAGCCTGACCCCTGTAAACACTCAAAATTGGTAGTTATCCTTATCAAAAATATCCTCACTTAATTCAGACAATTCAACCAAAATGTTAGACACCATTATACATGTTGTTGATATCCAAATGTGCAAAGAAATATAGACTGTAAGACAAAGGGGTCTGTGGCATTAATCCCTTCTTTGTCTTAAAACCAATTCCAATTAAAACCAATTCTAGAACTCAAAGACTTTTCCTTCCTAAGTTATTCCATCTTATGTTTCAGAAAAGCAAATTAACTGTGTCATAAGGAATTATCTTTCAAGTGAATGAGTTTCAGTTTCCAAACAAAACTCTCCCTAATGCAGACACAATGACTACTTTGTATAAATTCAGTTAGCAAATAAACTACATAGATTCTTAATCTGCTAGAACCATGACTAGTAATCCAGCTAAATTTTTGAGATCTTAATATCCTACTTTGTGTTGTCATTGAGGTTCCAAAGATGACTATGGCACAGACGTCACCATACAGGAATGTAGACATAATAGAAGACAATTAAAGATACAACATGCAATAATTAATAGAACTTCGTGTGGTTACATGCTAAGACAGCAGTTCTACAAATTGTACTTATAGGACAGGAAGACAATGATGACTTCTGCTTGACAGGGATTGATGAGGAGACAGAAGAAAGTAAGAAGTTATGTATAAGTTGAGTCTTAGAAGTTAAATAGTTTTACATTGCTCGGGCACTGCTTCCTAAAAGAGTTGATAGGAAAACTCAAATTTTCAAAGTCTTTTATTTTTTTAAGATTTATTTTGTTTATTTATGCATACAAAACCTGGGATGTATGCCAGAGGTGCAGATTTTTTTTTCTTGTTTAGGCTAATTTATTTTTTTAAATATATATTTTTATTGTTATTTATATCTTTTACATTTTGTAGTCCCCTTGGGTAACCCACCACCAATTCACCCATGATCCATCTCCGTGGTCCCTTGTGTTCTTTTCTACTCCATTTTGTGCCCTTATCCTCCCCCTCCCCCCACACCCCACCCCCAAGTGACTCTCTCCTATTTGGTTTCCCTATAGTCCTGATATAAGTGAAACCATTCGATATTTTTCTTTCTTTCTGGCTTGTTTCGCTGAGTATGATCCCCTCTAATTCCATCCATGTCGCTGCAAATTGCATGTGTTTATCTTCTTTGAATGCTGAATAGTATTCCATTGTGTATATGTACCACATCTTCTTGATCCAGTCATCTATTTTTGGACATCTGGGTTGCTTCCATACCTTTACTATTGTGAACAGTGCCGCAATGAACATATGGGTGCATGTATCCTTTTGGAAAGGATGTGGAGAAAAAGGAACTCTCTACACTGCTGGTGGGAAGTGAATTGGTCCAACCACTATGGAAAGCTGTATGGCAATTCCTCAAACTGCTAAACATGGAGCTTCCATACGACCCAGCAATATCACTTTTGGGAATCTACCCAAAGGACACAGAGGTGCAGATTTGACCAGAGACAGTGAGAAGCAGAACAGGTGGCTCTACTGAAATTCACTGCTGAGGGGAGCAGAGTGAGACAGGAGAGATGTGCTGGCCCTTTTGGTCAGCTCCCTGGCCAGGAATCTAACTCATGCCTCAGTGGCCCCGGTGATAGCTTGATAGTGTTGAGATTTTAACCCCTGCATCACCAGGGAGGTCCAAATTTCCAAAGTATTTAACCTTGCCTTAAACAATATTAAATAATAATTTGAAGTGTTTGTTGAAAACAAACATTATGACAGGAATTAATAATTGCTGTTGGTGATGTTTTTATTTACAAATACTAAGTGCTAGGCCAATGCTTTACTTTATGGGTTTTTTTTTTACATATATGCCATTTAATGGAGATATAATTGACATGCAAAATTCTACACATATTTGAAATATATAATTTGATAAATTTGGACAAATGTCCTTTATTTTTAGTCTTCACAGCAATCTTAGATTAACAGCACCATTATCATACAGCCAGTTAAAGATGCTTATTATTTTGGCACAAATTCAGGCAATTTTCATTCCAGAATTTCCAACCCAAGTTACTTAAAATCCATCACCTCTTCAAATAAGTTTATTTTATTTGCCTATCTTCTCTTCAAATCCTTTCCATAAGTTTACAGAATTTTTATAGAATATTACATAATATGTAATTATAAACTTGAGTACATTCAGGAAAATTGAAAACATTTTTACATTTGTGGGGAAAAAAAATCATTCCCAATATATTTATTGAACTGCTTGTGTCTATATTGACTGTTAGCATTTAAAGATCTAAAGTCAGTTACTATTCACCTGGGCTTTTAGTTGACTACAACCTCAATGTGCACTAACCAAGCTGCTGAACAAATATTACTGCTGGGGGAACAGTGCGTCCTGAGTGAACTCCACCCACTGATGTTTCATGGACTCCACCCCACCTCCAGAGATCCCAGGCACCAAGGACTGCAACTCCCATCATGCCATGAATCTGCACAGACTCTTGAGTTTTTGAAGGGGTGGGTTGCTGGGAACTAAGGATGAAGTTAAGCAGGCGTGCTTGGTGCAAAACCAAACACTTGTGGGCCTGGAGGGGGCTGGTTTTGCCTGCCTTAAACATGCACCCGGGGCCCAGCTCAGGCAGGATCCCAGTAGAACATATTGACCAATTAATATCTCTCTCACTCTCCCCCCACCTCCTCCCCCCTCTCTCTCTCCATCCCTCCCCTTTTCATTTCCTTTGTAAATTGCACCTTTTTGACCTTTCTGTGAGTGCCTGTCCTTGACTCTTGTTCTATGTTTTTTTCAATGTGTGGGTGAGGACTCCCAGGCCATCCCATTTCCCTTTGGGGTTACCCTGTAACAGTACTGGAAGCATAACAGTTGCATCAAGAGAAGTAGTATTTCTTTTCTGCTCTGCTCTAATCAGAACAGAACTGACCACATGGTTGTTACAATGTAAAAGTGACATTAATAAATTAGATAAATTAGACATATGGAAGTTTGAAATTAGGGAACTACAAGGAGGTAAAGAACCAGAAACAGTGTCACTTTAGGACACTGAGGCCATGGGGAGGAGGATTTTGAGGTGGAAAATTATTAACTGTTTTCAAATTCTTGAAAGATGGTGATGCACAATAAAAAAGCCCTAAGTCGGGTAATTTAGGAGAAATAAACAAGGATCAGTAGGCCAAAAGGCAAAGGGATGCAGTCAGAAGCTGAAAATAGGGAGTACTCATCTAGAAATGAGAGATGGTTTATGAGCTTAAAAAAAATCATTATATTTTACTAAGTTATAAGTTACATAATTGCCAATATCCTAGCAGATGCTAGTACTCACTTCTATGCAGGATTAGAACTTCAAGTCTTGATAGTCTGCTTATCTTAACCATGGAAGCTGCTGATGGAAAAAATGATGAACCATTCTTCAGTTCTTGGATTTAAGCATGTTTTTTAAAATGTATACAGCGTAAAAATTAGATAAGCAGATATTGCCTGCTCAGTGCCCATCCCTGGCTCCTGCCTGCAGCTGAGGAGGATGTTCTAACAACAAGATAGGAGTGAAGTGATGACAGCCGGCTCTCATTCTCTAGTCCCCATTAGGTATAAGCACTTTGAAGACAGCACCCCACCACAAAGAAGAGCGGTAACTATTAAGTGCTGATGACTCAGATGAGCAAACACCCTGAAGGGCAAAACAGGAACCACAGGATGCTTTGCACTTTAGCCTTGACTTTGTCAAATATTTCCAGCCAGTCAGATATATTGGTTCTAACACAGCTCCTGTGATACCCAAGCACAGCTGGGGAACTTGAAGAACTTTGCTACTTTCTTCATCGTTTAGCTTGATCATGCCTCCAGTTATGATAATTTCCTAAAATAAAAAATCTAAATCTGTGCTTCTTGATTTTCATGCAAAGCTCATATTTATTCAAAAGAAAAATAAAGTTCCCTCTAAAATGAATTCAGGCTCTGTTTTCCTAAGTATGCCTACATCATTCAACTATAGACATTGTTGAGGTTCCAAAATCTGTAAATATTTACCCTGTTATCCAATATTATACTAAAGAAAAATGTTTTATATGTTCAAAACAATGTAGACTAAATAATTACATGCAACATTGTATTCCTATTTACCAGAGTAACAATGCTGCTTTCAATTGTCAGAATTTAAACTATTTAAATCAATCCAAGCCATGCTTTTTATGCTTAATATTCTGAAATATTCATTTCTCAGATATGGAAGTGAAGCAAATCAACAAACGTGCCTCTGGCCAGGCTTTTGAGCTGATCTTAAAGCCACCATCTCCTATCTCAGAAGCCCCTCGAACTTTAGCTTCTCCAAAGAAGAAAGACCTGTCCCTGGAGGAGATTCAGAAAAAACTGGAGGCCGCAGAGGAAAGAAGAAAGGTAACTTTTCCCATCTGTCTCTAAATTCTTCTCTTCTCCCTCCTTTCCCCTCTGGATCCAACTTTCCTCTCACTCTCATGCGCCCCCTGTCTCTCTGCTTTCAATAGGCATAAAGCCAGGCTAGTTCAAGTAAAAATTGCTGAAAAATTTTTGAAGCTATTTAAGGCCAAAGATCACAGACACTGAAAGAGGTTCAATGTCTTAGTGTCACTCCGCCCATTTTGGGTCCCATATTGTGAAATATGGGTTCCATATCTCTGCCCTAGTCCATCTTGCGTACCCCTGTGGAGAAGGCACAGGCTTAAGCAACTTAACCACAGGGCTGAAGGTGAAGTGACACAGAAGTGGTGACCCTTTTAGGGGCTGCATCCTGCCCCCACGGTAGTCTGTGGCTTTCCAGGGACTAGAAACCACCTGATTCTCCCTCTGAAATAGTTCCTACCCAGTTGCTACTCACCCCAGAATAAAGGCCAGGAACTAGTCCCTGTGCTCCTTAAAGCCTGGATACCTGCCCTTGAAGTTGGCCCTTCCAAGATCAAGACTCTCTGGGATCCATGAGTATCTTCCTCCACCCATTTCTCAGCTTCAGTGACATTAATGGGGGGAGATGACACTAAGAGCTTTTCCACTGGTCCCTGTTTACCTTGGAGGACTTTACTTTTGCCAATTCTTTAGTTTTCCACAATCAAATGACCAAGAAAAATCAAGGGTATTTAAAATGAAGGGTACTCAGAAATTCCAAGGACTCTTAAAAGAGAAGTTATATCTGAATAGATCTGTGCTGTATGTACCTATAGGTGACCATCACATCAAGACGCTCTTGATCAACCCAAATGGAATTATTTTAAGTAATGCATTCCCACATTATATATTCTACTCACTTTATCATGATGTTTTTAAAAGCCTGTAGTCACTAATAATATGTCCCATACATGGTCTTACAATGTAAATGGAAACTCTACTAATAATTTTTATTTTATTAAAATGTTATCTGTAAGGAATCAGTCAACGCATGAAACTCTATGTTAGATATTTTCGAAGAAAATGAAGATAGTCTCACTGAAGACTGAATTCTGTCACAGGGAGTGCAGTTCAAATGTGTGTGTGTGTGTGTGTGTGTACATGGGTGTGTACACACATGCATACACACACACACACACACACACACACACATACTGTAGTATCAAATAACAAGTCCCAATGGCTAGAACTCCTCAACTATAGATAACTCACTATAAAAATAGAGAGCATTTGCACTTATGGCAGTTCAAGTTCTCACCAAGTATTGGTGAGAAAATAGGTATAGATCATAGGTTGACATATAGGAAGGCTGAGACTTGGTTAGACTACAGAGTGAGTGACTGAACTGAAATTGAAACTTAGAGATGAAAACAGCATCATGTTCAGAATGATGCTAGTGTTTCTAGGCAATGTATTTCACTCAAAGGAAATTATTATTTCAAAAACCCCACAGAGGTGATTTAAATTAACTGTTTCCATAAACCTCCCTCAGTTAACTAATTACTGATTCTGGCAAAATTTCTATACCCTAACAACAATGCATTATCAACAATTACACATTTAAACAGTTGAATTAGCTACAAATTGGCCACAAGGCTGAAAGGCATTCTAAATTTATAATACCCAAGTAAAATGTTCTCAGATTTCTTTAAAATTGACATTCCTTCACATTTTTGGCATGACTTAACATTTTCAAGGCAAAAATCATTATATGGATTGTGTCGTGGTAGAAGGATTTTAATTAGAAGAAAATATCAATATAACTAATTAATGAAAAGTGCCAAAGTAAAAACTCATTAATTGACTTTATTCTATTGGATTGTACTGACTTAATGCTCATTTGAAGAACTGTTAACTCTCTTTAAGGAGGCTTCAGTAAGGGCATATAGCTCAGCAATTATCTTAGTAATGACATGATTATACCAAAACCAAACTCAACTAAGACAAAGAACTGTGTGACTATAAAGTGGTTATAGTTTGAAACACCACTGGACCCAGAAGCATAAGCAATACTGTTAGAAAACTTTCTTTTGCCTACCATCTCTTCCTACATCTAATTGATTTCAATACCAAGAAAGCTTAGTATCATAAAACCAGCCCCAAATTACTCTACTCATAAATAAGCAACTCCGGCCGAAAGAGAGCCTCTTTTTCCTACTAATATTGGGATTGAGTCTCAGTGACAATCTACCCCAGATCACATGCCCACCCCAGAGCTTCTCGTGTGCCCAAGGGGATGCAGCACTTGGATTAGCTAGCCTGGATAACAAGCTCACTACTGAGCTGCAGAGTTGCTGAGGTGACATCCAGAGGTGAGAAATGTGGAGTAGCAGTGTCCCAAATGAATATTGAGGTGTTCTTATCAGAAAAGGGGAAAATGGACTTTAAACAAACAACAATGCTGTATCATCACAATGCTGATCTGTAAATGTTTTAGTGTTACTATGACCATTAGAATAATTATTTAACTCTTATGTTGTTCAACCCAAAATTCTCTGCTTCAGCCCTGCCAATATTCCACATGGTTATTTTCATATAAATAGTATTAAAGTAATTTATGCAGCTATATTGAATATATTGAATAAAAATACATATATATTTTAAGTTTTTCTAGCTTTCATATTAAATAAAGTGAAACATGAAATAGTCATATGTAGGTAGCAATGACTGACTGAGTTGAACAATCCTCAGCAGTCAACAGATAATTAGATCAGAAGACAGTGAACAACGGGAAAACTTTAGACTTAACTCTTTTCAAAGTTGTACCAGATAATCATCCAGGTATAATTTTACTTTCTTTATTATACAGATTGTCTAAGAATCACAGTGCTATAAAAACTCAGAAAGTTAAAAGAAACTTCCATGTTATGATTTCAATCTCTCCTAGCAAAACCAACCCCCAGTGAAATTTAAGACCTATTGTAATAAAATCTTCTAAATCCCAAACTGACATGTCAGTACCTCACTATGGGGAGGAGGTGTCTCTGTGCTAAGTTTCCATCTGTTTTTCCCTCTCATGCTACTCAGGCTTATCTTTTCTTTGTAGCATTTAGCATAATTTGTCAGCCTATGTATATCTGTATATATATTTAACCCAGTATCCCTCGTTTAATAAACTCCATAAAGGTAGGCATTGTGTCTTGTCTTTAACAGCTCTCCACATTAGTTAGCACTACAAAAAGTTTTAAGTGAATAAATGATAACCTTCAGAGCCAAATGTTAAAGTTGCCATATATAACTTGCTTTGGCTTTTTATTTCATCCTCCCATCCTAAAACATAGTTAAAAACTTACAGTTTTTAATGATAAGTTTCCAAAAGACCTCTGCTATTGCACTAAGTAAATTCTACAATCCAAGAATTCTTATTCTGGGGGGCGGGGGGGAAGTCACTCAATCAACAGATATTTATAGAGCACCTACTAACAGAAAGACTTCTAGACAGAAGGTATACCCTCATCAACCTTACAATCCAATGGGGGAGGAACAGATAATAAATATATGATACATCAGCTGATACTAAATAAAGCAGTACAAAGGGAATTAGTAGTGCTGGGGTGAAAAGTGTGATTTGTAGTGGGTGAGCAGGAAGTGCTTTAAATATGATAACATTTAAAGAGTACAAAAATAGTGCGATTATGGAGGGGGGGGGGGCGGAAACAGCTAGGTAAAGAGTAAGCCATGCAGCTTTTCTTTAGAGGTAGAACATTGAACTAAAGAGAATAGCAAGTGCTAAGGTCCTGAGGTTGTAATATCCTAGGACTATTTGAATAATAATGCAGAGGCCAGTGTGGATGAAACCGAAAGAGCAGGGAGAGACTGGTAGGAATTGAGGCCAGAAGAAAGCATTTTAAAGACTTTGACTTAAAATGATGTGAAAGATCATTGAGGAAAACCACCACTTCACTATTTGGTGTGAATTTTCTCAGAGGAATATCCATTTTACAAAAGACGAGTGATTAGAAAAATAGTGTTGGATATATAGAAGCCACAGAACTATTTTAGTCTGAAAGGATGGCTCCAGAATTAAAGCTGCAAAAAGATAACAATGCAGAAAGCATGTTTTCAGGGCAATAGATAGACCAGTAGCTTAAATTAGTGAATTTAGGTAGGGGGTTGGAGAGTAGTGAGGTGAGATTGTGGGTGAACTTGAATGCCAGGTTAGATGCTCAACTCCATTGCATAAGAAATGAGAAGTCACTAAATATTTCTAGAAATCTACAGATGTCCACTCAATCCAGTGCTTAGCAAGGTTGTCATTGCCCTGGGCCTACTTTCTTTCCCACAAATTACAAGTGTTTGAAAATTCTGCCTAACAAACATACTAGAACATATTCCATCTATTTAAGTATTAAATTCCTTTTGTTATGATTATAATCAGAGGAACCTAAAACTGCCTGCCTGTTAATATTTGATCATCATAAAATAATAAGCATTTTCTCATTAAATTGACATAATTCCAGCTGAAGGTAAATATGAATATAGACATACAGATGTAAAATATTATGTCTGAAAGGACTTTTAACTTACAATAGCTTTGAGCCATTATCCCTCCTATTAGCACCCTTGAAAGAATGGGAACTACTGATCTAAGCTATGTTTTGGGATTCTTCTGGATTTATACCTGGAAGGCTGCTATTGCAGCATCTCCACATGGACTCAAATTCACTGTGTGTTAAATGTCTTGGCAGTTTTCCAGTTTCTCACTCCATCTGTTGACATTATTGCAACACTGACCATCTGGTTACTACATTGGACTATCGCCCTTAGACTCCTTTGGACTAGAATTAATGCTCCATCTATTAGCTGGTAGAAGTTTGTTATACAATGAATAAAACCTTTACCCTTTAACTATCTCTAGAAATGAGTGTTCACCTTCATGAGACATATAATCTCATGAGATCAGCTTGAAGCTTTTATTTTGAAACCAAACTTTCCATAATACAACTGACCTGCAAGGGTAAAATGATATACACACTCTAGACATCCACTCTTCATAATCATTTACTCAACAAACATTTATTTAGTTAGAGGCAGCAAAGCCAAGCTAACCTTACATCCCAGTCAGCTCAGGACAACTCCACTTACTACAGTTGTTTTGAAATTATTATTAATAATTTCTCTTTTCAATTTCATAAGTACCCCAGTTTGGCTAATATATGATCATCATATCATATCATATAATGTAATGAGCCCAGTATATAAAAACATAGTGCTTAAGAACACACACCTAAAAAAACCCAGCTCTTTTTGATTCATTAACTGTTTCCACCATTTAATGTCATATGACCTTGGGCAAGTCACTTAATCTTTCTGTGTTATTTTACCCACCTATAAGACTCATGATACACCTACATCATGAAGCTATTGTGAAAATGAGAATTGCTCTACATAGAGACATATAAAAAGCATTTCTAAGAGGAGGTAGGTAGTATTGTATAAGAACACATCCCATACCTGACCTTACAGAGATGGTAGTCAAGCAAACTCACAATTTTATTAAGAAGTTTCTTATTAACCTATACTGAAATGCTACCATGTGTTTAATAAATAGTTTTATATTACAAATATTATAAATAAAAGGATAGCTTGATAGATAACATACATACAAATGGGTCAGCTCAACTATAGTGGCTTGAAAAAATTAACGTAATGAAAAAACAGAGCAGCACTCCTTCTGCCCACCTGTGACTGACTATGCAGGTGCTTCTTTCCACCAAATTTTTTTCCCTCCACAGGGCAGCAGCCTTCCTGCCTGCTCGTGACTTGTGCCATGCCAGTGCTTCTAGTCGCTGACCTCCCTCAGCAGAGGCAGCTCTCCTCAAGGCTGCCTGCCTGCCTGCAACCATGCAGGCCTCTCTTAGCAAGCCTGTCCCTTTCGTGGCAGTAGCTCTTCCTGCCCACTTGTGTCTGTGCAAGTGTTCTCTATTCTTCTGTCTCTCTGCCTAATAAACCTGTTCTTTGAATATATATATATATATATATATATATATATATATATATATAAAGATGACTCAAGGATTTTAGTACAAGTGGTAAAGTCTCACCCTAAAATGATTAAATTAAAAGAGCAATGCAAAAACCAGATATAACTGGCATGCTGAAAATATTGCACAATCAATTCCTAAGTCACTGAGACTCTAAAAGAAAGATGAATTATTCATATTTAGTAAACTGGCATAGAATTGGATCATTAGTGACTGACACTGATAGACTTAATTTTTCTGTTTATTGGCATCTAATGTTATAGATGACAAAGTAGAGTCCAGGAAAAGAGGGAATGGTTCGTACAGCCATGATTTATGAGCTGAAATGCTAACTTATGCATAGCTCAACATTTAGGAAGTATCCTGCTTCTGAGAGAAAGGGACAGGCCCACAGAATCTTCCTCAGTGAAGAGCACAGCATGATTCTGTTCCTAAGAGTTAACATAACACATTATAGGCTTTAGCAAAGGGCTTATTCTAAAGTTCTTTGGGTTGTAATCATTTTTAAATTTCTTATTATACTTGTGACTCATTAACACAAAGTGAATTTGCACCCTTTTGCCTTCATAATTATATTCAATTGTCATATTTAAATAAAACATGATTGTGTCTTTAACTGAATTAATCAGCTTTTTCATTGCTAAGAAGAAAGCCGATACTTAGAGACAGATCATCTAACCTATTACTGTAAAGGCACTTTGGTTCTAGGACATCTAGTATCTGATAAATGAGTGTAGCTGGCAAGTAATATATCCTAATGATGGAAAAGGACAAAAAGAATAAAGTAGTAGAAATGTTTATTTTGGGAATAAACAGAAACTAGCAGCATCTAAAATACAGTCTTAGATCTCATATTCATACATAAAATGAGTTTTATATACCACTTAAATTTATCTTCCATTTCATTTGTACAGTAATTAAACTCTTATACTCAGTAATAAAAAAAAATGATAATGAGCCTCTTTGGAAAATATTAGTGTTCCTAAATGCACAATAACTCTTCTCCCTGTCTCATTATTTTTCCCATCATGTGTCTCTCTTGTAATTATTTCAGTGTTAGTGAGTTCAGTGTGAAGAGGTTTATGCCTAGTAAAGGTGCTCACCAGTAACGTGCCTCCATTACTATATTAGATGGAGGGGGTTTCTTAGTCTCCCAGAAAGTCCTGTTGGATATTTCAATTCTGTAAATACTTGGCCTTGACATTTGCATTGTATCAGCTGATCACACTCATGCCCTAAATTTCATCTCCATATCTTAGTGACCACCTATGTTAAATGCGTGCTACTCAGAAATGTCCCTCCATGATCAGATCCATCTCCTCTGAACAATTTATTTTTAACTACGTTCAGCAAATTCCACCTCTCCAGCCTCCCGATCAGTCAACACACGCAAGGTGCTAATCTGTCCAAGCATGAAACACACAGTAAGAACAGCTATTCGGTGATGGGGTGAGAACTTTACCAAAATGAAAAAAGATGCCTCCCCTTTTGTATATCACATGTTTGTTTTTTTATTCTGCATCTTCACACTTATTTCATGTCATGTTTTAGTCTATTTTTCAGGACTGAATGCTTATTTACTGATTGGTAGAAATAACAGAATCAGAATTCGCTTTCTCCCTTGAGGCTATGACTGGGAGATTAAGCTGTCTTCCTAAGAGAATCCGTTTGTCCCCAAGAATAGTGTTAGAGAAGTTCTAAGCTGTAATATCAGGGTGCTAGGTTATGAAAGAAGGATTTTTACTTTTCTGCAGGAACAGAGTTGCAGAGATTTTAGGAACCAAGGTAAAATCCCCCAGGACTATTAGCACCACACAGTAATTGGGATACTTATGAATAGGGACAAAATTGGGACCCAGAGTAGTTCCTCAGAGAAAAGTTCTTTCCATAACTAACTTCACATCTTGTATTTTTTCCCCATGGGCTTAAGCTTTAATCATTTGAAACATAGATAATCATTTGGCCCAAAATGCAAGTGAGGCAGTGGTGATAACATTGCTTCAAGCACGTCAGAAAAAACAACACAAAAGCAAGCAGCCCATAAGTGTGGCCTGTCCCAGTTTGGCAGAACATCATTTAGCAGTGGCTGCTCTTGAGAACGTTCTGTACTGCCTTCTGTTTCTGTTCCACATTG
The DNA here is from genome assembly GCA_004024925.1 of Scalopus aquaticus. Lineage (NCBI taxonomy): Eukaryota > Metazoa > Chordata > Mammalia > Eulipotyphla > Talpidae > Scalopus > Scalopus aquaticus. Next base: position 59,759 of record PVIJ01002230.1, on the reverse strand, counting down.
TGTTAAAGAAATGCGCTCGACACCTGTGCTGGGTAATCTCATTTAGCCCCAAAGGCTGCAAAGTACTAACACCACTAATTGAGGCATTTCAAACTGAGCCAAACACTGCTCTCCAGTAAGTGCAGCGGGCTTCTCTGCATTACTCATAATGGGACCTGTGGGAGTGTGGGTTCATACAGACTTAATGTGTCCCGCCCAGGCAAGAAATTTGAATATGTGCTGCTAGATTGCCTTTTGAATTCCATGGTCTTTTCTTCTGAATCCTCTTTGCCTGCTGTCACCTCCTGATTTTGGCTTTTTAACCAAGGAAAAATAAGAATGCAAACACAAATTTTCAGTTAAAACTCAATTGAACAAAGAGCCAAAGTTAGTTTGAGCAACCGAAAATTTGAAATGATGCCACTGCTTCTTGTTAACTATCCATGGCAAAGCTGTCTGTGAGTTGCCCCAGAAGAGCAGTAGGTGCCTGACCCCTGGCCTTGGAGAACACCTCCAAAGCGCCAGGGTAGTCTGCCTGCACTCAGCACAGCAGGACTCTACCCACCCGGGTTTCTGAATACCAGGCTGGGGTTCTTTCCATTACACCACAGGAATTTCTATAGAAAGCCTACTCAAAACAAGAGTCATGAAAAATCAAGGTGGATCTTATCTAGGACAGCATTGAAAGTACTAGTATATGGAAGGAGAGGATTTGCTAACACACTAAACAGAAACTTCATATTTCTCCCTGCCTATTGTAGCTATGGCTAACGGACATGTGTTGTGCTGAAGAAAACAGTCTAAAAGCACAGCTGTAGAGAATTTGTTGTTTCGTTTTGATTTATTTTTATTTTTTCAGCTTCATTTTGTTTCCTGAAGCTGCCCCTTAGGTTTCTGTTTATTATAAGAGAACTCTAAGGCTCCAATCTAATCCCTAACAGACAGATTTGTAGACTGAGAAAAATATAAGGTTAAAATAAAATAAATGATATTTATTGGGGGGGAGGGGGTCGAGTGGTCTTATATTGGCAAGTTGAGGAACACAAACTCAGATATCAGCCCAACTGTGTCCCTGCAGGATCTTCAAGAGATTTTAAAGGGCAGAAAAAGGGGGAAGGGTAGGATTGTAGAAGTTGCGGATTAAGAACTAGAAATAGGTATGGACTATATTCCTTAAGTTCAATAGCTTTTAGTCAGGCTACTGTTGATTACTATGGGGTAAGAAGGAAAAGAAGAAAAAAAAAACATTTTTCTTGGAGATATTCTTGGTGAAGACCATGTTTAACTAGAAACCATTTCTTGACAGTCAGTAAATAGTTCTTTTAAAAGTTCAGTAAAATAGAATTTCAGCCTAAAATGGAATTAGTCTGCCTCAAACATCCCTTTCCACATACTGCAGCCTTCCCGCCCTCTGAAAAGTTTTCTGAACTAGGGGTTACATAGATTGAATTGAATTTTGTGAAAGGAAGGATTATTGTTTCCTCTTAAGTCTTTCTGGTGTTCACTCTGTTGTGAAATTCCCTGTCAATGCTCAGTGGATGTGTGTGGGTACAGGTGAGTTAAGAAAGGACTAAGACTGTCATCACCCTTGAGGACCCCTGAATCCGCAAACTGTCTGTAATCAAAGGAATTTGGATACAAATCATGCACACGCAAGATAACCAAAACTTAACATTGAGTTTAACTGCACTAGTAGTTCATCATCTCCCAGTCACAAATGTTTGAGTTTTACTTTAAGAATAACAGCTACCATTTGCTCAATGTTCACCTATTTGATAGTAGACTCTGTGCTGAACACCATACAAACATCTTCTCATCTGACCCTGAGAAACAGTCCTATGAGATAGGCACGATCTTTATCTGTATGTCAAAAATATAATAATTTTATGAAGACAATACAGCAGGAAAAAGACTGGAATTTGCCCCCATCCTCACCTGTTTTCCTCAGAATTCAATGAATGCTGTTATCCAATGATTAATGCCAGCATTCCCTGCTGCATAAATGCTTAACAGCAACTTATTTTAAAAAATAAAACTAAAACTGCTCAGTGAGGATTAAATACTTCTTCCATAGCAGTCTGTCCAAGACATTAACAGCTAAAAATTCAGCTAATCACATTTCCCAACTAAACACATTCTATAGAAAACCCCAAGCAAAGCAGATGAGTACAGAATTGTCAACAGTGCTCAAGACTTGAAGTATGATTCGCTTGAGGAAAAAAAAACCACTCTCAAATCAGTGGCCCATTATTGCACCAGGTTTGTATTTGGGTGATTATAAAAGAGATATATCTTTCTTCCTCAGTCTCAGGAGGCCCAGGTGCTGAAACAATTGGCAGAGAAGAGGGAACACGAGCGAGAAGTCCTTCAAAAGGCTTTGGAGGAGAACAACAACTTCAGCAAAATGGCGGAGGAAAAGCTGATCCTGAAAATGGAACAAATTAAGGAAAACCGTGAGGCTAATCTAGCTGCTATTATTGAACGTCTGCAGGAAAAGGTAATCACAACAGAGTCCTGAGCAGATGTGTACATTCATATGCAACACAGCTGGGGGGACTCTCAAATGCTCAGGCACCAGAGAGCTAGTCAAAATTTGCTGCAGATGTAGATGACAGCTAGCCCCAAGGGAGGGGCTCCCCATGGAGCACTGACTTAAGGGGCCTGCAACATGGTAGAGGGATGGAGATCCAAATTAAAGCTGTAATTCTGTTGAATTTTCCAATGGCAAATGGATCCGGATAGGCTGATAAGCATGTCCCAAATATTAAAAGACTTCTGTACATATCCTATAAACCACTCTATTGGGAAAATGAAAATTCAGCTAGCCACATTTCCCAACTAACCACATTCTATTGAAAACCCCACACCATGCAGATGAGTGCAGAATTGTCAGCAGTGCCTAACGCTAGGAGGACGATTCATGTGAAAAGAACACTCTCTCAAATCAGTTGACCATTCTTGCACTAGGTTTGCGTTTGGGTGATTTTAAGGTGGATTTGTTTTTCACAAAGATATAACAAATACCATAATAAAATGATTTCATTTAATATGTAATTAATCTGTAATATTAACCATATGAGTATTAAGTTAGCAAAGCATATTTGTCAGAAAAGGACAGAACATTTATTAACTGTGAGAAGCCTGTTCTCTCCCTGTAGGAGAATCCACATGGAGAACGACAATAGAATAACACTGGAAGGTAGAAGGTGATGTTCACTTCCTTAACTTCTGATAGTTTGGTGCCTTTCTTCTCCCTGGTCTGAACATATGCTCATTCCTATCAGTCAGGATGAGCAGAGCTGGAGACCCTCTGGGAAAACGTCTTCTCTTTCCCTTTTATAGGCTTTATGTTATCTATCCACAACTATCACCATGAATATTACCAAAAAAAAGAAAAGAAAAAATTTCCTTTGAAAATGCACAGTATAGCTAAGGATAGTCTAGCTTTGTCCGTCTCCAGAAATCAGAATAAGCATTTAGTGGGAAATTTGAGAAACCACACCTCAGTGCTTTTCTGAGCAGTCACTCTCCTTACCAGTACTGAGTTCTGTTACATGCTCAGCAATGACATAGAAATAGACCCCTCCCTGTCTCCACAGCACTGGGAGTTTAGACAAGATCGACACACACACACACACACACACACACACACACACACACACACACACATGCCCCATTTTATGAGTATTTCTTAGGAAGCTTCATGTTTTCTATTAGAATTGGCCCATCCCTTCTAAGGACTAGACAGCCCTGTCATGAAGTTCAGATGATATTTTGTTTTCACCCCATTTACGCCCATTGACACATAATTTCATGGAGATTTTCACGACCATCTGTGCTCTCTGGGAATCTGTGAAAGCATTGTTGGAAAGGGTATGTGGGCTCGGACGCAACATGACAATTGATGCTCTCATGTGGTAAGCTGTGTAGGAGCCAGAATGACCACTGGATGCCTTGGTCAAAACCTTAAAGTTGAGATTCAGGGTATTTATGTAATTGTGTCTTTCCACACTGAGAACTGTCATGCATTTTACCTAACTTTGTCAGGTCAGGATTTGAAAACAAGCAATAGAAATCAGTCCTCGGCAGGTTACATATGACTGTACCAAAGTCACTGCTTTGCTGAGAAACAGGACAGCAAAGTTCCATGGGTTAAAATTTGCTTCCCTAATCTTGAGCCAGCCAGCTTCCTCCATCTCCCGCTAACTTTTCTACACAATGGAGGAGAGTCCTGCTGACAAGCACTGGTACCAGGGACAATGGAGAAATACCATGTGTTTTATTCCAGGTAATTGTGATTTGACCTTCATCTCACATCCTAGGTCCTGCAAGAAAATCAAGTGGCGCTACTAGGAATGAGAATCATGTTGATCTTATCCCCAGGAGTCTCAATCAGATCTTTGGTACCCAGTGCAAGACTTCTATCACTGGCAATCCAAAAGCTTTTTGAGATTACTGTTTTTGAAATTACACACACAGACATAGAACCTATTCCTCTTGATTTCAATTACAAAATAGTTCATAAAATTTGCATTTTTTAACCAGTATTACAAAGTGTTGGATTTTCATAGGCACTGTATTTTTCAGCAAGTTTTTATCTTCACCATCCCCTCTCCAGCTCCTTTTTGCACTCTTGCTCACTTTCACCCAGATTCACTCCCTTCCTCCTATATATACATACATACCTGCATGATGCATATAATTTGTCTTGGAAGTAATCAATCTATGGATTGTTTAAAGTGCTTGACATAGAACTGTAGACTTTCTAGGGCTGGAGCCTAGGCATTCAAAGGTTTTAAAACTCTCCACATGATTCTAGTTTGCAGCCAGACTGAAGACCTAGTAGTTCCCAGCCTATTCTGATTTAAACCTTAGCTGATAGTATGTTACTCCATACTAAATGATGCAGAACATTTTTAGCATATTTCCCCTGGTATTCCATAGCTTTTCAAATCTAATAGGATCTTTGGCCAGTGTCAGCCAGAATCTTTTGTCTTTTCAATAAAGTGGAGATAATCAGTAAGAAATAGAAAATGTATTTCCACTTGATGAATTTTTAATACGTCAAATACAATATAGAATTTTTGTTTACATGTATATGGGCTGAGTGTACTAAAACTACTTTGCTTTTTCCTAAAAGACAAACATGTTTCTTTTTATGATGACCAATATCTAACCCTTTGTTTGAATGAAATTAGAAATTTAAAAAGAGGATCAGATCAATAATGATAGTAATACTGAAAATGCATAAAATCTCCAATATAACATAAGATGTTCTGGGATCTGCCAATTCAAAAGATAATTACTACCTGACATGACTAATAGTGAGTTATCACTCAATGAGTATTTATTGTGTCCCTACTATATGTTTTAAAACCTGGGAAAAGTTTGTAATGTACCTGTCAACCATCTCTTTTCCCACCTCGTACCCAAGTATGTCTTTCCAATCTGTTCCAATGCAGATAGTAAAAAATCCAGCAATAAATAACATAGCCACAAAACTTAAGATAATACGTCATGTGGGCCAATATGAACAGTAAATATGGAAAACACTGAAGAATCAGTAAAAATAAATCTACATCAAAAAATACACTACGTGCCTTGATTGGACTTACCAATTAGCCAAGTAATATGATACGATCCCACATGCTTTTGTAGCAATCTGCCTACCATCTAGCCCTTCGCCCCCTCCTCGCCAATGAAAGAACTGAGTTCTTGAAAGACATATCCTCCTAGAGTGCCCATGATGCTATCTTTGACGTCATTCACTGATAAATCCCCAGAAAACTCTCAGAACTCCAACAATATTAGCTTAAAGGCTTAGCTAAAGTGGAAAACTTAAGGCAAAAGCAATCCCAGCTGCAGTTTAGAATCTACTGGAAAACACTTTAAAAGACTGATTTACTTGTCGGGGGTGGAATCCATAAATTAGTATTATTTTTAAAGCTTACCAGTAGGTCCTAATATTTAGCCAAAGCTGAGAACCATTGAGCTAAAGACTTCTTAAATATGCTCCATTAGGTTGTCATAAATTTAAGTATTTTTTCCTTGTTCAATAGTGTTTTTTTTTTCCTTTAAAGAAGAATAAATGCTACACTCTTTGTTAAAATGCACTTTGATTCCATAAGATCTCATCTCAACACTTCGGCTAGTATATGGAAATGATATGGAAAAGAATCAAATGTGTAGAAGGGTGTGGAAATGCCACAAAGCCCTGCATCAACTGATCTATTTGTCACTCAACTTGATTGGTATAAATAGATATACCTAGGTCTCACAATTGTAGCCTGTGGATTGTGAATGACACTGGCAAAGAAACACCTATCGCTGACCCCCAAGTAGGATTAAAGAGACAATTTCTTCCTCCCCCGACATGTCGTTCCTGCCCCAACACATTCAAGAGCATACTGCAGAAAATGTACCACCTGTCCCTTTAGGAACCTGAGTAGCAGCTGACAAGTAGTAGCAGTTTTCTTACCAGACCAAACTAGGAACAACAGTGAGTAGTTAATTTTGAAAAATCAGTTAAAGTGGGTATACACATTTTAACAATAATACATTTATATACATTTAACATCAAACATTTAAATATACATTCAATTACCAACCTTCTGATGTAGGCCAGGGCCTTTTGAGAAATCAATTAATTTGGGCCTAGCTTTATGTTTTCCGAACTCTTTAAGAGTTGCATACAATAAATACTATTTTACACTTCCCTGATATTGCAGAGAATATTGTAAATTTAGATCTGCTACCACCTGTCCAGCCCAGCGTGGCTGACAGTGCCTGGCAAATATTAGAAGTTCACTAATGAAATCATTATTCTGGAAGAATAGCTATGACTTCATGATGAGCTTTTGTCAGTATCACAACTGCCTCAGTAACCTCTGGACTCAAGGTCTTCTGACAATTGCAAATAACAAGCCAGCAAGAAAAACAAACTAATGCTGAAAATTATATACTTCTTGCATGTCTACCTTAACTCTCCCACATCATGATACCAATTCACATTACAATTTCATGAGTACATTTGGTGACTTGAATGTCACATTTCAAAATAGTAGATTTACTGAAATATTTGAAAATATTTTTCCTAAAAACTCAGAACTTATTTTACTTACCCTTTTTTATAAGTTTTATCATAGATTATATTTTCTCATGGAAAAATCCATTTCTTTATAACTAATTTTGAATTTGATTAGAAGATTTACTCCAAATAACCTAATAATTATACTATTTCCTGTATTATTATAAATTTGAGTTTATATAAATCTTTAGACTTGAGGCTCTAGTTTTTTTCTAGCAAGTGACAGTCCGGGTTTTTTTTTTTTTCTCAATTTTCATCAGAGCTCAGCTCTTACTAATTAGTTTTTTCGGCCTGTGAAAAGATTTTGCTGCATCTTTTTCCTTATAATAGCAGAACAGGAAAAAAGGAAGAATCAGCTGCATCTATGCTAATCTGCCTGTGACATTTCCAAACCGGATATGATTTCTCTACACATGCCTTTTTTCATTTCCCTTCATGGCTTTTGAACATACACAAAAAGCTCATTTAAACCAATTAAATTAAATTGCTTTCATACTCTTTTCTAAAGACAACTTCCTGCTTATTCCAATTCTGTGTCTTTGAAGGAATTGTAGAGTGGTGTATGCCTTTTTCTCCCAGAATCTACATTTGAAAAGGCACATTTTCCCACACAACTGTAACATTTTTTAACTAACATTCTGTGTAACCTTCTCACACTAACATATAGCAGTGGTCTCAGGAGAGTAGGCTGCAGACTTAGGGTCCCTGGTTTTGAATCCTGACTGCCACTTGTTATTTATGTGATCTTGGGCTTTCTATGCTTCAGTTTCACCCTCTATAAAATGGAGGCAGTAACATAGGATCAAAGTCTACCATAGGATTTTTGTGAGGAGCTGGAGAATTAATACAGGTAACCTATATTTCTATAGGTCTGGTATATATCAAGTGTCTCATAATGTTCAGTATTATAAAGAACCCTAGAAGCAGAGGCTCCTTGAGATTAATAATTTAATGATAAGGTTTGTATTATAGTTGGTCAAGGTCATTGCCCCCAAACTAAAGGAATCTACAACGTCACAAGAAATGTCTGGAGCTATGGGGGGAAAATAGTGATATAAATAATATTCTAAGTGGAAAGCTAAATAATAATGGTAATTAGCATTTTTTTAAAATTTCAATTTAATAAACATTTAGCATATCTGTGATATGCAAGACAGTGTGCTTATAGTTATTCAGTGCAGAACTCTGTACTAAAAAAATCCAGATCCACCTTTCCTCCTTCAGTTCTTACTTCAGAAAGCTCAGTTCTCAAAGTTTAGCGCCTCACATTAATAAGCATGCACCAATCTCGTACTATGTGCAAAACACTCTGCTATACCCTACAAGTGGGACAGCAATAAGCAAGTCCTGACCTTCAGTGAACTTAAATGTAAGCATCCACTTAATATACCAGGGTAGATGAGAATAGAAATGCCCATAGTACAAGTTGGAATTGGTTTATACAGGTGTTCTAAAGGAAATTGAGACTACTTTTAGGTAGCAGTCTCATGAAAATCATAATGGAGAAAGAGACAAGCTAGAGGGTGTAAAGAGCAAGTTTACTATCCTGACCAAGTGGAGACAGGAGACTAGGAATCTCACACACTGAAAACTGCATGAATTAAGACAGTTTGTAAAACTGACATATTAAGTATGTGTAGGACAAGGGTGGGAAGGTAAGAATGGTGAAGTCATTTGGACTCCAATTTGGAAAAACCTTGATTAATGAGTTGAGGAAGCATGAATCCCCCCAGTGTCCAACAGCAATTATAATTAAAATTAAAATTATACTTTAAAATTTGAGGAAAAGGCTGAAACACTATTAAAAATGATACCACAAACAATGGGATGTTTTCTTGCTATTTTCTAGATTAGGCAGCGGTCATGCAGGATTCTTTTAAACATAAATATTCTTTCAATCAAATATAGTGTTAATTTTTTAAGACACCCTGAATCTTGTAAGAACTGTGACATAACACTTAATGGTCCCATGTTTTCCTTTTGTGTGAAATGAGAAAAATTCCTAAAGGCAGACACCAAACTGAGTTACTTCCAGCCAAAGGCATGGTATGCAAGAGGTGGGGAGGCACTCCTGGTTCTCTAAGGACCAGAGGGACATTGACATTTCTTAGTGACATTTCTCCCCGCTTTGGTGTTTCCTAGGAGAGGCATGCTGCGGAGGTGCGCAGGAACAAGGAGCTCCAGGTTGAACTGTCTGGCTGAAGCGACAGGAGGGTATGGCACGCCCCACACTAGTAAATCCCCCTGCCTATATAATAACGGATCATGCGATATCAGTATGGGAAATGTATGACATGGTTTAAAAAGAACTCATTATAAAAAAAAAAAAAGAATCAAAAATTTAAAAAAAATCAATGCGGTCTCTTTGCAGAATGTTTTGCTTGATGTTTAAAAAATACCTTGGATCTTATTTTGTAAATACTTACATTTTTGTTAAAAAATACAAGTATTGCATTATGCAAGTTATTTCATAATCTTACATGTCCTGTAACAGGCTTTTGATGTTGTGTCTTTCCACTCAAATGAATTTGCTAGGTCTGTTCTTTTTGAAGCTCCCCATGTCTAACACCATTCCCTGCCCTTTTCATTCCAGCAGAAAAATGAGGTCAGTAGACAGTCTATGGTGCTAGAAACCCACCATTGCCTAATGACCTGGACGGCTTTGTAATCTCTGAACTTGACTTAGACCATACCTAGATCACAGGTATTGACTCCACACGAACCTCAACATTTGTTCGCTCATAATCTACTAACTGCCTAAAAACTACAAAACCAGGCTAAGAAAAAGCCACCAAACCTAGCATTTCCTTCTGCTTCTACTGGATTATGTGCTACAAATGTGCTTTGGCTTTAGAAAGGGATGGATGAGAAGACAGATCTGAGATCAATCTGGGTAGAAGCAAAAAGTTGAACCTTTTAAAATGCTGAACACAGATCCAAATCCAAATGGTTCAAGCAGCTGTGAAATCGCTTTTCATGAAGTGGGCTTAATTCTCTAGTTTAAGTTCTTTTGATGGAATGAATTAATTAATGTGTCGGGTGGCTTATTTGTGGATGCCATGATTGATGATGTTCATTTTAAGCTCTTACCTATAGTACAAGTACATGATGCTACTGAATATTTTTCCACTTGGAAACTGTGAGCTGGTTGTGCATTAAAACATACACGCTAACAAAATCAAAACACTGCGGACTTTCACTCAAGCTGGTCTTTCTTCCCCAGTGTGAGGCAATCCTGCCTATTAAAAAAAAATTACTCCATCTGTGAGGGCTGACACAGTTCAGGGGGCTAGGCAGGGCATTTGTGCCAACTAAGAGAATCACCAGATACCCACCATAAGTACCTATCGCAGTTTTGAAGTCGTTTCTCCCCCAACTCCCAACTCCTGAAGGTTGCTGCCTGCATATTTACTCTTCATTAGTGCTATTTTCCTGTATGTCATTGTGAGCAAGCTGTGATTAATAAAGAATTGGAGTTCTGTGAACTAATAAAGGTTTGGTCTATTCTCTTGCCCCGTCATGTGCCCGACTCGAGTTCAGATTTGAAAACTGTGGCCCTTGGCTTAGACAGTCTCATAAGCAAAGAGACAATAATTAGAGTTTGAAGGAAACCAGCGTCCTGCTGATTCACTTCCCTCTGGGAGCCGCAGGCAGCGTATCTTTTCTCTTTCCCTCTGACAGACCAACTCGGCAGGAGAGGTCCTCAATCTGTTCCCCTGAAAAACATTCAGGACTGAAGAAGTACTGACCAACAGGTTCAGACCAACAACTCTGAGGAAGAGACACCCTTTCAAAGCACTTGGAAGTTTGCTGGCACCACCTCGTGTTCTCCCGTGTGGCCACAGGACACCTTCCCCCAGCCTACTAAGATACGATTTCCCTGTCGTACCGCCAAATCTTGCACTGCCAATAAGCATACTGCACACACGGACACAGCGGGGTCCTGTCAGTAACCCAGATGGATCCTGCAGGACCAAAGGAACCATGTCCAATTTTAGCAGAAAACCATAAATAATTGAAACCACACAGATTTATGAATAAGTAAACTGGGCTACAGCTTCTAGGAGCACTAACAAGCCAAGTTGAGGGTTGAAGCCACCTGGTCTCTATCTTGAATATCCCTTAATTATGGGACTCTTAACACTGCAACAATCGCTACACATGCTGAACAAGGCGAGCCCCATGTTCTTCCTTTAGAAAGTCAACCAGAGCTTCTGGTTAGTACAAAAAATAAGCCGATTTTCACACTGACTTTTATATGAATTAGTTCAGGAAACATTGTATGAAGGGCTTACATTGGGCCAGCCCCTGTGATTCAGCCCTGGAGATGTGAAAATGAAAAGCCACGAGAAGCACACAGTCTGGTGGCTTATTTTAATCTGGAATTAGCAAACAGGATATTTGGGTCAGTCCTTGCAGCACAATGAGGGGAAACACATGATTTCTCTGAAGCTTCCTAAAATATTAGAAAATGTTGGCAAATCTCTGATATACTTTGTGACCCCTGAATGGGGACTGCTGACCAGTCCAACTGCCCCAACCATCCCGATAAAATACAAAGAAGGATAAATGATTTTGCTCCAGGTCTCAAAACCTACTCATCTTGATTTATCTCTTCATTAGTAGCTCATCAGCCGACCATCCCTAAATCTCACCAAACCTGTGAGGACAGATTGTCTATGAAGCTTCCTTAAACCAAAGGTTTTCAAATTTTAGCATGCTACATAGTCTTTGAGAGGCCCTGTTAAAAACACACCGCTGAGGGGCCTCTGGTGGAGCAACGGGTTAAAGCGCAGCACTATGAAGCTATGCAGAGCCACTGAAGCACGAGTTCGATACCAGGCCAGGGAGCTTCCCAGATGGCACAGCAGACCTCTCCTGCCTCGCCCGCTGCTCCCCTCAGTAGCATACTTCAGTAGATCTGCCTGTTCTGCTCCCCACTCTGTCTTTGGTGAATCCTCTCACCCCATCCCCCGGCACACCTCTGGCCTATACTCCACACCCCAGCTTATATGCATAAAATAAATCTTAAAAAAAAAACCACCATTGAGCACCACCCCCAGAGTTTCTGATTCCTGAGGTGTGTACTGCCACTGTACTTCCAGGTGACCCTGATGCTGCTTGTCTGCAGTCTCCCTGAGAAGCCCCTCTACAATGAAACTGCTACAGGGTGTGGTGGCCCCCACACAGAGGGCCTGTTGAAATAGACACGTGTTCCATTGGGGTGAAATGTGAAAAGAAATTCATTCAATAGTACTCATAAAAGTGGGAGTGGCACACAAAGGAATCCAAGAAGAAAATCAACTATACCTTGCAGGACAATAAAGCGAAAGAAAGCAAGTGCCTCGGAGCTGGACTAAACTAAGAGACGGGTGAGATCAGGACTGTCTCTCTCACACATATTATTATCACAAACATTATTTCAGTACGGTTTAAAACATCTGAATATGCTCCTGACCCTTTAAGAAATAAGCTAAGAGCTATTTGCAAGGGCCATGACTTTTTGTGAATTAGCCACAATTTGTTACTCTGCTTACTCTTACTGACAATTTTTTAGAATCTTGGTTTCCTCAAGACTATGTTTAAGTTGTATATATGATTTTGAAATGTTCTGTGAAGAAGACGCACATGATCCATTAGTTTGAAGATTCACCTTCCTCTCTGAAGCAGCAGGAAGACACAAAGCAGGTTTCCTATGATCCGGGCAGAAGGGCAAAGGAGTCCTGGAGCCCTCGGTGGCTTTTCCAGGCTTTTACTGTTTTCTACAGCATTTGTAGAGAGGCGACCAGGCGCAGGGCACGCGGCGGGGGGGGGGGGGGGGGGGGAGGCTAACAGACCTCCCAGGCCCCAGGGAATCTTCACTCTTTCTAGACTCTTTGGGGTTCTCTCACAGTCTCTCCACTGGTCTCTACTGCACTCCATTGCCTGGTCCTCTACCGCCACGCTCTTTTCTCTGCTTTCTCTCCTGATGCCGCCCTTATATGCTCAGCCTCCAGGCACAGGTGTACCCACTCACACACACCTGCACCCCACTTCAGGTGCCCACCATCAAGCATGCGTGTAGGACCGCAGGGGCCATCATTGATGCTAATGGCATCACTATAATAAGCCACATTTACCCTACACTCTCCTATCTTTTCTACAGTCAAAAATGTATGGAACCACTGAGGGCTGACACATGCTTTTTTCTTCTGTGGAGGCAGCACAGCCTTTAAATACTTCAGAGTAGAAAAGAAAGGTACAAATGTACTGAGAACTATATTCAGCCACATCCACCACCAGCCCCCCACCAGCCTCTCCTGCTGAGGGAGAGAATGAGAAGGGGGATAACCATGGCACCCTTGGCTTTAGCAACCAAATAATCAAGCACCTCTTTCATTCCCCAGCCCTAGACAAGATAATCATCTTTGATTTTGAAGCAGGCAATTTGCTTGAAAAATGGCTAAGACAAACACAGAGCCCAAAGTGAAATTAAGGCCCCACCCCAAGCTCCTCCAAATTACCTCGGAGTCTTCTTGGATCCCTCACTATCCCTACCGCTCATTGCTAATTGATCATCAAATAATACTAATTTGACCTCCAAGTTGTCATTTCCTTGATTCTCTTCTACTTCCATGACCACTGCCCTAGTTTGGGTCCTACGAGGGCGTGACAACCAGCTGACAAGTCTCTTCTTAGACTCTCCGTAACCTGCCCCTCCTCTCCTTGATCAGTAGAATAAAATCTGCATTCCTCTGGCATCAGGCATGTTGCTTGCATTTTTGAATTAGCTCACCTCTAAGTAGATGATAAAATGGTAAATTCCTGTTGCTGATTGAATCAAGATTCTCAAGTATTCACTGTCTCTCTGAATCCTTGCCCTGCTCCATGTGACTTTGCAGTACCTCCCACTAAAGGAAGCATTTTGCTACTTCCAGACCTTTCTACACTCCACTGATGCTGAGTTTGACCGCGCATCATACCATGGTCCATGGAATAATAAAGAATGTGGTAGAGTAAAGGTTTTATATTTGCAGAGTTTCGCCAGCCTCCACTCCTGTCATCTATCATGAAAATGCATCACAGAGGAGCTCCCGTGACATGTAAAATAAGGACACATGAGCAAACATGAAAGAAGTCTAAGGCCTAAAGCCAAGTCCAGCTGACCCACTGCCTGAAACAGAAAAGAAAATATGCAAAAAAAAAAAAAAAAAAAGCAATTATTTGTTGTCATGAGCCACCAGTTTTGAACTGGTTTGGAACACAGCATTATTATGAGATTATTCATGCAGTGTCTGAGAGGCTTGCTGAGAAGAATTAATGAGTTGATATAAATCACATAGCATCTGCACATAAAAACTATTCAATAATTATTAATCATTAACATATATCACACTGTATTATAATTTATTTTTGCATAGCTGTTTTACTCAGTTAAATATGAGTTCCTCTAAGGCAGAGTCCTTAATTTATTGTTGAATCCTCCTTTTTTGCAAGTATTCTACACAAACACACACACAAAATTTTGTGAGTTAATGAATGAATGCACAAAATGAATTGATAAATTCCAATAAGAAAATATTTAGTGTAATGCTTGGCATATGTAGGCACTTAAATACTAGCTCCCATCATCTTTCTTTCCTCTGTAGACTGATAGTGTCTGCTTAGTTCTAAATCATTTAAGCTCAAATTAAGCTTCATGTCATACAAAGGAACATTTAGGTGATCAGAAAAATATACTCCTGTGAGAAATGGAGAACTTTCTAACACCTAACCATAAAGAAAAACAGATAAAATCCTTTGGGTGAAGTTGCTTCACTAGGAATTTAATGCCAACATTTTTGACTATGCATCATCAAGCCGATACCGGTCCCAACATCTTAGGCCAACTGAGCTGCTGGCCCTACTTGCCAGGTCCATTGGGTAAGGCAGCAGCTAGTCTGGGCCTCTGAAGCCAGGGACTACCATTTGTCCCTGAGGAAATGGAGTCTAACTGAACTAAACTATCTTAGCAATGGGAAACCATATGGACATACTCCTTAGGGTTTGGTACCAAATCCCTGGCTTCTATGTGCTGAACACTTCATGTGCACTGTCTCCTGTAAAGCAAATCTGTAAACAATGTCTTCCCCAGTGGAAACCCCTCTCTCCCAAGGACATGGCTTCCTCTGCAGGCTTCCTGAGGAGATGTACAACACTCACTCTTTTTTCCTTAGCTTTATTGAGATAGTCTTACATGTAAGTTTAAGGTATATGATATCATTTCATATATATATGTATACACACACACACACACACACACACACATATTATTAAACAAATACCACAATAAAGTGAGTGAACATCTCCATCCCTCACATAATTACCTTTTTATGTCTATGTGGTCACAGTGTTTCCTTTCTACTCTATTAACAACTTTCAAGTGTACATACAGTATTGCTAGTTACAGTCACTGTGCTTATATTGATCCTCAGAACTTATTCATCTTATAGCTGGAAGTCTGTACCTTTTGACCACATTCAACCATTTCCCCCTTCTCTGGCAACCACCAAACTACTTTCTATTTCTATGAGTTTAGGTATTTTTGGATCCCACACATAAGTGAGATCACACAATATTTGTCTTTGTATGACTTCTTTCACTTAGCATAATGGCCACAAGATTCACCCATGTGGATAAAAATGGCAGAATTGTCTTCTTTTTATGACAATATTTTTTCCTGTCTCTCTCTCTCTCTCTCTCTCTCTCTCTCTGTGCGTGTGTGTGTGTGTGTGTGTGTGTGTGTGTGTGTGTGTGTGAACATCTTTCCTGTCCATCTGTGGACACATTTCTTGGCTATTATAAATCATGCTGTAATGGGCATAAAATACAGATATCTTTACAAAATAGTGATTTGGTTTCCCTAGTAAATATACAGAAGTAGAACTTCTGGATCACATGGTAGTTCTATTTTTACATTTTTAAGGAACCTCCACACTGTTTTCCATAGTGGTCCCACCAATGTATATTTCCACCAACAGTGCACAGGGATCACCTTTTCACCACCATCTTGCTAATACTTGTTTGACTCTTAACTTTTTTATAATAGCATTTGGGTAAAATTCCCACTCTTGAATCTCAAGTCACCAGAATATTCAACATCTCTGTGTTCACGACCAATCTGCAGACCACATTCCCGCATCTCTGTGAATTTTTGTTTCTCAATATCTCTTACTCTCTTCAATTTTATTGCTTTCCTAATAATTAACCATCTCAATATCCACATAGACAAAGCTTCTACATTCTGCTCTAAGTTTTGACCTCCCTCCTCTAGAGATCTTGCTCCTTTTCTTTACTCAGTCACTCAGTCTTCTGGTTATTCAAGATTTATCATTACCAGTCATCACAATCCCTCCATTATCACCATTCCATGCACCATTCATGCACCTTTGATCACTACCCTCTGTCCTTCCAGCTATATTCCTTTAGTGCCTTGTCTCTCATCTTGCAGACACATGGGCACCAATCCAGGAGGAAAATAATATGTCCTTACCCTCCTCAGTCCTCACTTCCATTCTGGTCTGCTGCTTTTCCATAGGAAGTTACTGGCAATCTCTCTTATACATCCCTAAAAATCCCTTTCAAAGTGCTGTTCTCAGTTGACCAAACCTATAACCTAGCAAATTAACTCTCCATCTAGTGCACACCTACAGGCGTGCAGATGAAAAATAGCTGTAGAAATCATACGAGAATTCCAACCGATCTTCCTGTAAATTCATGAGTATGAATTTCAAGTAAGCCATTAATTTTTCCTAACAATCACACTTTATTTCTCCAGTTTATTCTTAGACTCACTCAAAACTCCTCAAACTTTCAACACCTCCTTCTCTGTCCTCACTCAGCTCCCTACTTCAGTGAACAAATGAAGTAATTACAAGGTAATTTCCATAGACTCACACAACACATCTATCTACCTACCACACTTATGTTCTGCCTTCCTGTCTGTTATTACAGATGAGTTACCCAAAGTCAGTCTTCCCATTTATGTACCAGATGCCACCCCGTCTCGCCAACACATATATACAATTCTAGGAATTCTCTCGGCCACTCCCATTTCATCTTTTTTCTTTCTCCGTTGTCAGCATTAAAATATTATTTCTTTCATCTTAAAAGATTTTCCTATTTCATTTTTCCACCAATTATTGATATATTTTTATGCTCCACTTTCAGCAAAAATTCTAAAATATTGTCTCTATTCATTATCATTTCTCTTTTCTCTCATGAATCCTATCCAATGAGACTTAGCCCTGTAGGTATGTTATTCTTGTCAGTTTACCAATGATTTCTAAGATACTAGATCTAATGGGAAATGCTCAATTCTCATTTCATTTGATTTATCATTTTATATAACTGATGATTCTTCCATGAGGTATCTCTTCACTTGGCTCTCACTACCCCCAAATTTTCTTGACTTTCATCTCATTGTTCCTGCTTCTCCATCTTTGTTGAGCCCACTTCTTCTACCCAACATCTGAATGTTAGAGTGCCCCAAGGATGAGTCCTTGGACTTCTTTTCTCTAGCTACTCTTACTTTTACTTCCAACCTCATTGTTTAAACATTGTCTGTATGCTAACTGCTCCCTAACTTTTATCTGTAGATAAGTTCCAGTCTCATATAGCAACTGACTGCTCAACATCTCCATTTTTAAATTTGTCTAATTGACATTTCAACTAAATATGTCTGATACAAAACTCCCAATGCTCCTTCCTAATCCTGCTTCCCCAACTCATTCATCCAAAAAGCTTGTAGTCATCTTAATTCCCTTTCTCTAATAGCATACAGGCAAACATCAAAAAATTCTGTTGACTCTATTCTCAAAATTTACACACATAGGGCCTCCTTGGTGGCACATCAGGTTGGGTCGCAGCACTGTAGAGCTGTCCTCAGCCACCAAAGAATGAGTTCGAAGCCCAGCCAGGGAGCTTCCCATGTGGGACAGCAGACCTCTCCTGCCTCACCCGCTGCTCCCCTCAGCAGTGGATTTCAGTCGAACTGCCTGTTCTGCTCCCCACTCTGTCTCTGATAAATCCTCTCACTGCCCCCCACCACTGGCCTATACCCCAGCTTGAATGTATAAATAAATAAATCTTTAAAAAAAGAAATAAAGTGGAAAAAATCTACATACCTATATATTCTATTTCCTTGGTGTAACTTATCATCTCTTGTTTGGATTATCGAGAATATTTTCTGGACCACAGCTAAAGCACCCTCTGACTTAAATTCTTGCAGAATTTCCAAAGTTCTGGTAACCATATAATTCCCTTAAAACTCTTTCCATTTGCCATAACTAGAATTGTTTCACACTTAACTTTGACTAGCAGTGACCTTTTTAAAGTAATGTCAATTTTGAACTTTAAAATGGTATAATTCATAAGGAGAAACTCTCTGTAGCTTAAATTCAATCAAAATTCTTCCCAAGCCTTTTATCAGGCCCTTTCCACACTCTCTTCTTAGTAAATAATTCAGTAAATTTAAGAATACATAGAAACCATAAATGAATACAATAAGTGGCAGGATAGAAAATCAATATACAAAAATCAGTTGCATTTCTACATGCAAACAATGAAGTAAAATAGAAATTTTAAAAGAAAATCTTAGTTACAATCATACCAAAAAGATGAAATACCTGAGAATAAAACCTACCAAAGGAGGTGAAAAACCTATACACCAAAAACTATAAGACACTGTTAAGAAAAATAAGACATGAAAAAATGGATTGAAAGAATAAACATTGTTAAAATGACCATGTAATAGGGTCAATGGAATACTATCAAAATCCCAATAACTTTTCTCAAGAAAACAAATAATTACAAAATTTGAATGGACCCACAAAAGGTCCAACATAGCTAATGTGACATGAAGTGTTAAGTCGAACAGAGCGCAACAAAGAAGTGAAGCATGGCATGTAAACAGCAGTAAGCAAGACAAAGGAAGTTTTGTTTAAAGACACAGGCCAGCTCCTAGGAGCAGAGCTGCAAGGGTTAAAGAAACAGGCTAGCTCTTGCCAGCTGCAAGCAGGCTTGAGGAGCAGTATGTAAGGACAGATAAAACACAAAAACACGCAGGGGTCCTGAATGGGTTGCTGCTGGTGAAGACAACTCCATGGTTTTTCCAATTATGCTCAAGTTTGGATCTAGGGGATGAGCCAGGGTGATCATGCATTTTCTTGATTAGTCAACTTTGCCTGATGTCCTCACATAGATTAACCAGTGATAGTGTCATGGGCTTTCTCTGATCATTGGCTTTTCTCTTCTGTTATGTCTCCCAGGGTCCCAGTCCCCATCTTTTTGTCAGAGATAGAGTATCTGATCTTCTGTTTACTCCTGTATATTCCATAGAAGTAAAATATTAAAATTTCAAGTTAAATATTTCTTGTAAAATAATTCAAAGCAAAGGCAATGATGGATTGAACCAGAGAAGTAAACATAGACATGCAGGCATGTCTACCGTGCATTCAGAGTATGAGGAGGCATTTTGACGAAGGAGAAATGTCACTAGGGTATATGGATTACAGTTGTAAAAGAAAGTTTTAAAGGTTCTGGAGGGAACCAGAAAGCCATAGGGACAGAGGACAGTGAGCAGGTGGTCTGGAGGTGAGGCTCTGAAGGTGGGGCACATGGCCCCAGATCTAAGGTGGGTGTCTGGAGGCTCCTGGGGAGAAGAATACAATTATCAGGTTTTGAAAAGAGGGCACCATTGCAGCCTCTGAAGAACTTTGCAGTTTTTATTCCCAAGTAGACAACTTTCCAGACTTCAACGAGATTTACTCAGGAAGATTTGCTTTCAGCCATGTAATGATTTAAGAAACAAAGAGAATAGCACCTATGACAAAGAAAATCCAAGATGACCAGCAGCTTTTGTATTCCTTATTTCTCAAAGGACCCTTGCTACCACTTTCAGGTTTGAGGATATTTGGAGGCACATCACCAATATAAGACTTCTTGAGCATTCCTCTGGCATCAAAAGAGTGGCCTGCATCCACATAGCTTTCATGTGCATTAGCTAGTTCCAGCAGAACCCCTTCTTCACCAAGGATGCTGAGTAAGGAAATGGGTGATATCAAAGACTGGCCCATGAGTCATCAGCTGTCTCCTTCATGAAGTTCACATTCCCACCTCCTCCAATGGATACCAGGTTCGAATTTCTCCACCCCTCTCCTTCTAGCTGCCACTAGCTTCCACAGTTGCCTTGGGCCTGAGATATCTCTTGGCCACCACTATCCGGGTTTCTGACACTCACTTCCTGGAGGTCAATGCTGCTCCCCCACCTTCCTGGTCTATTTCTTTGAATGACATGTACAATTAAGGTACCACAGAATGAACAATAGCACCATACTGAGAATAAAAATATAGCCCAATTAATGCAAATGGCACAGTGCCCAGAACATGAAAAACAAGGAATAAAACTGCAGAATCTCTAGAATCTCATAGCAACAGCATCAGCTTATTATTTCTCTGGTTACTGGCCCTGTAGTTTATTGGTTCACTCAACAAACATTCATTGAAGGTCAACCATGGGGTTTACACAGTCTAAAAAAACTGTCACATTCATTTTCATTCTTTTGCTCTTTCTTCTAGACATAAACATGTGCCCAGTCTCTCCCTTTATCATCTACTTCCATCAACCATCCTCATGATTGTCCTTATTTCACTTCCATTCTTTCTGGTCCATGGTTGCATCATACTTTTATGGAGTGTTTCCTGCACATCAGACCCTGCATATAAATGAATTCATCTAATCTTCAGTTTTAAGGCCATCCAGTTGGTGATCTGCCTTAAAAATATATATATATAGCTATCTCTTACAATGACTGCCAGCTGCCCCCAGAGAGTTTTAAGCATGAAGACCTCCAAAATTACTGAACTGCTCACCACAACTCATACAGTCCATGCTCTCTTCCTAGAGCCCCATGTATTTGCTCGTGCTGCTCTATGTGCTTGCTTGCCCACTTCCCTCTGCAACTCAGGCATCCAATGGTTTCCTTCAAAACCCATCTTAAACACACCTCTGTCTTCCCCCACTTCCCCAAGCTCTCCTTTCTGCTTCGGAAACCCTGTTTTTGCTCTATCAGTAATTATCAAAGCGCAGTTAAAATCATTTTCTTGGTAGCTCACCAAGACCTCTCTTGTTTCCCTACATGGTGTCAATGTGTAGCAATGTGAAGAAGTCACGATTCATTCCCTTGTGAATTGTATGATCTGTGCCAACGATAAACCCCTCCAAGTCTTACTTTCCTCATCTGCAAATTGGACACATTGGAGAGAGTCAGCTATAACCTGACTGCCTCATTGGTTTGTTACAGTCATTGCGATCATTTATTAAAAGTTGTTTGTAAACTTTAATATACATTATTTGTTACTATTATTATCATTCACCCCATAATAGAATAGACTTTAAGAAAACTCTTTTGTTTGGCCATTTTTCTCTTTTTTGCTCTTGTCTAACACTTATAATGACTGTGGGATTTGAAAAGGTTCTGCCAGCTCATGGGGTTTTGTGTTCCTAGTTCAAAGAGGCTCCTCAAGTTGACTACACCAGTGAGATAGAATATGATTCCTTGCTGAACCATGACATAAGAATTCCAGTTTGGAAACTTTGAGGTTGGCTATTTCATATTTAGACACATTTAGTTGTTCCCTTCTCCATCTTTCATTCCCAAGTCTTCATCTTATGTTATTTCTGAGTGTGACTCTCTTTATAGACAATCGAAAATATCTTTATGTCTTTGATTTACTGGTCATTCTGACCCTTTGTCTCTTATCTGTCCTGCTTCATCAGTAAATTTTTATGGATGCTTCATAAATTATGAGTATCACTTCATACAAAGCATTGGATTCATCAATTGTTGATTAGCATGTCCATAAAAAATCACTTATGGATTAAATTGGGCTTGTGAATACAGAGAGGAAATACAACTTATTTTTGATAGATCTACAAATCAAATGGAGATATATTTACCATTTGTCTCATCTATGTAGCCATTCAGAACTATGAATTTTATAATGTTTAATTTAATTTTCTGTTAAACAAATGAAGTAAAAATGATTTTTTTAAGTTTTACCAATATACTCCAGAAACATTCTCAAAGAACTGGATGCTAAATATACAATAGTGAACAAAACAGATATAATCCTTGTTTCATGGATCTTACATGATTATGAGGGGAACTCAACAACAAATAAGCACAAACACACAGATGCATACATTCGTTCAGGTTGGGAAAATGGTCATAAGAACAATAAGATCCATGTTCTGTTAGAACAGTCATAGCTCTAAAAGCCAGAGTTGCCAAAAATTCTTGTTTAAGGTGGTGGCAAATGCCTGGCACATAGTAGGTATCATTAAATTTTCCTTAACTGTCACACTGGACAAATAAGCCTACACTGGAGTGATGAGCGTGCAAGGCAGTTATGATGGTGGACAGAGGAAGCACAGTAGAGAAAGAAGTTATGGGATCAAGAGAGCAAGAAAGAGAGAGGGAGAGAGAGAGGGGAGGGAAAGAGAGAGATAGAGGGAGAGAGGTGAAAAGAGAGAAGCAGAGAGTTTTAATGACTTTCAGGCATCCTCAAATTAGAATACTACAATGTGTCCTATTTGGTTTGTTCCTCTGGAGGACCTGTGACATCACTTTCGACCACCAGGTGGCAATGTCTGATCACATGTGACCACAACTATCATTTTGTGTAAGAGGTACTCTTGATTGATATATCTGTTAAGAAATAGAGTACCTGGACATAAAATTCTGTTCATTCCTTTTACATAACTAATAAAATGCATAATCTTCAAAGATGATAAATATTGTAATTGGATTAAAGTGTATTGAGCTGGAAGGAAAAAAGGTGTTTCATATTCATAATTCTCTAATTATCCTTATCTAACGGAACAAATCTTCATTTCCTAATCATATATAATTTTCATCACTCAGCTATAGGTCACAGCAGGTATTAATGTCAGGTGAGAAGGAATTTTCCGGTTTCTACTCAGCATTTATGCTGCTCAAGCACTTCCAACGGCTGCTTCCTTCATATTGAATAGTCTTGTTTAGCCTCATCATAACCCATTGAGATAGATGAGAGGCAATTACCATTTTTGCTTGGCAGATAAGGAAGCTCAGCAGAGTTCTCTGCTGGTTGGGGCAGAATTGAAAATGGCCACCCAAGTTTGACAGGCTGCCCAGAATTCACACAACTCACTATGCGTCAGAATGAACAAATCCTGGAACACTGCCATTTCCTGGCAAAAGTCAATGACCAGGTGCTTTCAAGAGTGTGTTATTTGAGATACTTAGAGATATTATTCCTGTCAGAGCACATCAGGATGTGTGTAAAGAGCTTAGAGCTCTTACTTAGCCTAAAGAAGGTTCCCAGTGGCCTCAGCAACATCTTCTCTAGGAACCATTAATGGAGAGACCAGATACTGTTCCAGGGGGAAAAAAAAAAAAAAAGCCAAAAAAATTGGAAGGAAATAATTCAGGTTTTCTACCTCATTATTCAATCAGTGAGCATTCCTTAAATAGCCTGAAGGAATCATTGTGGGGATAGCAATGAACAAAATAGTGTCCTCACACTAAGTGGACTTAAATCTAATTATGCAAATATAGAAGATATGCATAACAATATTTGTGAATAATAATATAAAACAGATTCCATCTGTGTGTCAGAGTTCAACAGAGATTGTCAATTAGTATTCACTGATCAGTTACTAAGTTCCAGACATGAGTGGGATGCAAGAGTATATATCAAAGCTCCTGTGCTTGCTCTTGCAGATTCTTTACTATTGTTGTAAAGAATACGATATATTCTATTAATTTACTCTGTGAATATTAATGGATCACCTATAACATATGAAGCATCACACTAAACAAGAGGAACGTGACTAGTCCTCAGTTCCATCCACAAGGAACTCAGTCTGGTAGGGAAGGCAGACCTGTAATCAAATTGTTTGCTTTCATTGTAGTGTGTGACTATACTAAAAAATGTTATATAAAATGCACACTTTATCTATAAAAATATATAATAATTTGTTAGCTAGATAAATAAAGCTTAAGAGGAACATTAGAACTAGAAGAAAAAATCAAGAAAGAAGACTTTTGAGGAGAGTCTTGAATAAAGAATCTTCCAGGTAGAGGGAACTGAGTATGCGAAAGCACAGAGTCCAGAAATGACTGGTAATTCATTAAAGGGCTAAAGCTCAGAGAAAAATTTGAGTAATGATGGAAGATAAAAATGGTAGTGAGGCAGATCTCAGATGGCAAATGGGAAGAGGACTGCATCTTTACACAAAAGAAAACCTTTGAAATATCAAAAAAAGAAGATTAAGATAATTGCATTTATGTATTTGAAAGATTTTTTAATTGCTGCATAAGTAATGGTTTTGAATAAAACTAGATTATAGGCAAGGAAATAATTAGAGTCTACTACAGAATTCAAGACAAAAGCTAATAAGAGGAATTTAATGAAGGATTATTTAGAATATAGTCTAAGACAACATGATAGCCAATTGGTATTGGGTATAAGGAATGAGAAACATCAATGAGGATCTATTTCTTTTGGGTGTTCTTAATTTCTGCTGTGTTATGGCCAGGTGTCCTCAGCTCACATCCAGATAGACAGCAATTGTAGAACTATAAGAAAATGGATGAGAGACGTGGAGGATAATAGCTCAGATCAAACTATGTTAGGTTCAAGGTCCATGTGAAACATCTAGTGGAGATGACTTGTAAGTAGTAGAAAGCTAAGGTGGTCATAGAACACTTCCTGGAAAAGTTCAGTACTAATCTAGTAGATCAGTAGAATGGTAGAGGATAGGTGGGGAGGGAGCAAAAATTGGGGGGATGGTGGACACTCCAGGGAAGGGAATATTCTTAATGAAGTCAAAGAAGCAGGAGCAAAGATAACATAAAAAGCAACCTAAACAAAGCAATTTGTAAAACTAGGTGATGTTCCACAGACAGGATGAATCCAAGGTCATGGTGAAAGTGGGCTCTGAGCAAGCATATTCTGATAATGAGACGCAACACATGGCCCAGAAACTAGAAAACCTGGATCAGAATGGCAAATAGGACATTAGTATCTTTTTCAGGGCATGAAGAGTATAAAACAATGTCATCTCTCCTAACAAAGTAAAATGCAGAACTTCCAAAACTCAGTACACAAAGTACTTTCCTGGTGAAAAAAAAGAGAGATTGATAAAATATTCATTATATACCAGGGATTTTTAAAGACACTTTATTCATTCAAATCTTCCCAGTAACCATACTGAGTGGATAGCATTATTATTACCATTTTATGGATGAAGAAGGAAACTGAAATCCAGAGGCATTCAGTATCTTGACAAAGATCCTACCTTTACGTAAGTGGTGGCTGTGCAGACACATCTGCAGTCACTTCACTGCATCGCCTCCCAGTACCGCAGCTCCTCTGAGCTCCTCTACCACCACCACCATGCTGATATCAGTCGAGGTCTGCTCTGTCCCCTTTGAGTGCTGATGCAAGCAAAGGCTTGTATCTTTACTGAATGATGACAGAGAATAAAATGGAAATGCAGGAAGAGCACTCAGAACACCAACCTTACATACAAATCTCTAATCCTTTCATAGCTAACTTATCTCGTGCTTTGCGATCTCTGCCTGCCCACCACATGCAAACGAAGGGCCAACATTCTTGCCTGAGTCCCTCCCTTCTAGTCTGTAAAACCATCCATAAAACAAATGACATGGAGCAACTACCTGGACATGCACCTTAAAGAAGATCTTTATTAAATCAGTTCCAGAGATTTACCTGAGGGCTCACCTGTTCCCCAGCAATTAACATCACACATGACTCCTACCAGTGAGATTTCGTCTCCAGGACCCAATTGCCCACAACACTTACCCATAACTTTTTCAAGCACTAGAGCATTTTCTAATACGCTACAACACTGTTTCCAAATGGAAAGAATTAAACATCTGTAAAAATGGTAGTATTTCCTCACAAGGTGACAGACCAGGGAGGAGGCACTGGGCATAGAGAAGACAGGAATGGACATGACAAAACTCAGAAATGGTTTACTATGAGAGCTAACAAATGCAGAGTTAACAGTCACAAATGCAAATGACAGAGAACTAATTTTATTGAAAAATCTAGGGAAGTTGGTAGGAAAAACTGGTTTGGGGGCTTAAAACAAAGAAGTTGCTCTTACCCAAATTGTCTGTAGGTGAGGGAGAAAGATTCAAGCACAGGTGTCTGTACACCTAAGGCAGAGGTTGGTGCTAGAAATATAGACAAGCATGCCATCGGTGTAAAGGTGAGAAATCACAAAAAAGAAATTTAAAAATAAACAGGAAAAAACAAAACTGCAAACTGTTCTAAATTTTGACAGCAGGGTGCGGAATGGACCAAGTCTGCAGGATACATAGTTATGGAGAGAAAATTAAGAAAAAGAATAGGAAACAAGGAGATAAATGGAATAAGAATAGTTAGGGAAGAAGAAAAAAACAAGCTACTGTAGCACCACAGAAGACAAGATAAATGTTTCTGAAGGGAGTGAATTAGTTTAAAATTCCCGTGTTGCAAAAGATGCCATAAATAAGAGCAGAAGACAATGATAGACTAGGGGGAAAAAAATCAAAACTACATATGGGAGATGAGTTTAAATAAATATAAAAAGACTCCATCATAGAAAAAAGGCAAAGAATATAAATAGCAATTTTACAGAAATGAAACTGAAAACGGCCAGTTTACATATTAACAAATACTCATATTCCCTAATAATAAAAGAAATGCAAATTAAACCCTATCAGAAAGGTTGAAGGCATCCATGGTGACCAGGATGTGAGGAATCAAATTTTTTCATGTATTACAAGTAGAAATGTGAATTGCTGCAATCTTTTTGACAATCATCTGGCAGTATCAATGTATTTTAAAATGCATATACCCTTTGACCCAAAGACACGTATTTTGAAAATCTCTCACATGAAAATAAAAACACCAATATATTTCAGGATATTTGTATTTGATTGTTTATTGCAGCATTTTTTATAGAGGAAAATCTTGAAAAAGTTGAATTCTGATAAACAAGAAAATAACTTTATAAGGAGTGGTATGTGCATATTATGAAATATGTGTGCCATTAAAAATTACACATTTTAATCTGCAGGAATGTTATATATTTTATAGCAAAATATATGCTGCAAAGTAATATTTATTGCATGAGCCCCTTCCTGTAAGAAGTAGAGGAGATAAATCTGTATGAAAATACAAACACATGTGCCTGCATAATCGCAGAGAACAGAGTGGAAACATATACATCAAAGTGTTAATATGGGTTATAAGAATAAGATGGGATTGGAGGAAAGCTTTTTATTTTTATACTTGTGGGTATAGTTTGATTTGTTACTATGAATATGTTCTTGTGATTTTTTTAATCCAAATAAGTAATTGCAATCAAGAAGATCTGAAAAGTTTCAGAAAACATTTCTTCTAGAATGAATGCAAAACAAAGCCACTGAATGTGATGATAAGGAGAACAATGTCTTCGCAGACACATAAGGAGAATGAGAGTCAAGGGTGATGGAGACAGCTGGAAAAACCCTGATTTTAAGAAATGACGAACAAAATGAGTAAAGACAGAGTCTTGCAGAATATTAATACTCTCTGGGTAGTTGAATATTCAATATGTAATTATTTCTATTTCCATTTAAAAATAAACAGGCATGACACATTTTTTAAAAATTGAAGCACTTTCTGCTACATTATCCTATTCAGTGCTCACAGAAACTGTCCTGTTTTCAGTAGTGAATTCCTACTTTACACAGAAGGAAGCTGAATCTCAGACAGTAAAGTGACTTGCCAGAGGCCACACAGTTAATACAATGCCCTACTGGGCACTGCCAGCCTGGCAATCAGCTTTCCAGAGTCAAATCCCTATATTTTGTTTAGTAAAAGCCTCTTCCAAGGGAAGGAGGCTAAGAAAAGGAGAGCTCCCTGCCATAGTTGGACATAAAGTCCATCAAGGGAACCCCCTAAATCAAAATTAGCCTTACTGTACCCAAGCTGAAGACAAGGAGACTGTAACCAAGAAGGCAGCCTGTTGGGGGGCTCTTTTCTATCACAAACTCCCCCAGGACCTCAAGAAAGGGACATCACCTCTGTATCTCAGTTTCCCTCTCTTTAAATAGGATACCCTACCTTCCTCCAGAGAAAAAGTGACCTGCGGTCAATTGAACTTTGACTACAATAGCTTTGAACTTGTTAGTAGAAAGAATTACACAGGGTTCCTGCTGCCTTAGATGTGGTTCCTTGAGAACATGCTTGGGAAGATGATTTATAGCTTGGATATTCCCCCCTCATTCACCTCTTGGTGAGAATGAGCCTGCTAAGTGTGTCTCAGGGACTAAATATAAATTGAAACCACACCTGCTGAAAGCTGCCAGGCTGCCAGGAGCTGTTAGGAAAAACCTGATATCTTTAGTAGTCACTATTTGAGTGAAAGAATGTGACAAACCTCAGGCAAGGCCAAAGGGGACCCACCCTTAGCAAAGGAAGCCGTGAGTGTGTGTGTATCTACAAAACAGCCGGGCTGACAGGGGCTGGAGGCAGCAGGGCCATTTGGAAAAACTTAGTTCATCTTTACTGCCTCAAGAAAATAAACTCTAACAGCCTCAGAACAACTTCTTTGGGGTTATTGAAGAGCTGAACACGGTCATGTGGTGAGAGAGGAGATCAGAAGACCTGTGTGTGATTGTCTATATAGTGTCTTCTCTATTTCCTGCCCAGTCACTGCTCTCCACATGTTGCCTCGTGCAGGGCTCCGTACACAGAGGCTCACAAAATGCTGATGATCACACACTAGTTGTTCAGAACATTAACTAGCTATTGAAGAAATTGGGGTGCATTCTAGAGGGAAACAGCAATAAGCAAGAGCCACTGAGTCCTAACATGGGGGTATAACTAAAACACTACCCAAGCTGGCAGCACACATTCAGATGGTTCTAGTCCACTGCAGTGCATGATCTTCATCTCTTTTTAAAATTTACAGCAAGGTAAACATATTGCCTGAATACATGTGTGGATATGTAAGTGTATTCTCAAACACAATCTGGGAGTTGCTTATGTACCTAAAACTCAACTCTCTCAACATGAAAAGAAAAAAAAAAGAAAACCAAAAATAAATCTCAGTTATTTTGAAAACTGTATCAATTATTTTTTTTAATCTTGATTCACCAAAGAAATGACGTTACTTATCATCCTTTTGCTCACTTTGGAGCTTCCTTTGTTTCAGTCCAAGAATCATAATCTCCATCCTCACATTAGAGGAGCCCCAGGTGTCCACCTGGTTATTATTCCTCTCAGACCGTGAGTTATGGCCACATAATCTTTGTCTCAATCCTAATTATCTCCATATCTGGGTCAAAAAATTGGTGTTAAGTTTTAACTGGAACCTGGTTAAATTCAGAGGCTCTAAGAGACATTAATCCAGTTTGAAACATATTCATTACATACCCATTTTACAATTAAATATAGGATAGAGGCTAGATTTTTATCTGGGGGTAATAGAGAGGTGTTGGGAAAAGGGTACCAACTTGCAGCTGTGAGACAAGTGAGATCTGAAGACAGTTAACTATAACGGAAGGAAGAAAAGGCAAGAGGCAAGATTCCTGGTTAAATCGGGGTCATAGGGATTTTCATAGGGTCGAGACAAACAAGAGCCTAGGGGAAACTGAAACTTCTCTGGCATCTTGCTACTAGGTTGGAAAGTCAGAATGTGCCCTACCATTTAGATTTTGAAGAGCCATAGCTTAGGATAAAGAAAAATCTAAAAGTGTGCACAGCAGGCCCTTCAAACAGCTTCTGTTAAAATATAGCTGCCACAGGGCAAACTCCTGGCTTGGACAGTAGCAGTAGAGAGGTGATCAATCAGCTCTTAGCTCTGCCCCTGGGAGCCATGACACTTCTCATCCATCCTCCTCCCCATTAGAAAGGGCCAGTATTCCTAAGTTAAAATGTCCATGTCACATTGAGTCTACAGATAAAGCAGAGAAGGGAGTGGGAATGAAAAAGCAGGAGGATTCAAGTAAAGGACTGAAATCACGAGGGAAAACACCTCAGACCCCAAGAAGATCTAATTTTATTCCCATTGCTCAAGTCATGAAAGAGTTCTCCTGAAACATAGAAGCGCTGCAAAGAAAAATGTCCAAAAGATGGAAGCAGTTTTACAGCCAAATTGAATCCCTCAGAGTATTAAGGTTTGTAGATTGGCACCTGTAGTTCAGGAAGACATCAAAGACGGGACAGATAGTCAAAGGACACACTTTTGTCTCCAATGACTAATGGCTAGAGAGTCACAAAGATGAAAAGTCAACCAATGTTTGTTTTTTATGTCTTTGGCAATATTTGTCTCCGATGATTAGGGGTCTTAATGGCAGAGGAGAAGACATTTCAATGTGTATTTGGTGTCTGGTAAGTTGTTCCCAAGATAACTTAAGCAGTCCCTTATCTTCTCACTAGGTTCCTTGTTTTATCTTTTTTTTTTATGCATACAAGAACTGGGATGTGGACAAGAGGTGCAGGGGGTGAGAGGATTCAGCAGAGACAGAGTGGGGAGCAGGACAGTTGGATCTACCTAAATACATTGCGAAGGGAAGCAGCAAGCAGGACAGGAGCAGTCTGCTGCTGCCATGTGGGTTAGTGCCCTGGCCAGGGATAGAACTCAGGCCATATCAGTGATAGCACTGAGACTTAACCCCTAAGACAACAGAAAGGGCTGATTCCTTACTTTATACCCCTTGGCAAGACACAGCATTGTAACTATCTGCTTCCACTTAAAAGCCCTCTGTTATTTAATTCTGGCTAGTATCAAATCTGTCCCTTTAGTCATTTAAGAATCTCTTAAGCTTGTTCAATCATTCTCGTATTATATAGAAATTTTAGTTCAATTTAGAACAAATACCACTTTATAATAATGTTTCTATATCTCTGCAAGAAAATACCATGAGTTCTAATCATAACAGGGAACCACAGCCTTTGTCTGGTCAGTTATTTTAGCACATTCTAAGTCACTGAAGAGAAGCTATCCAAGGATAGAAGTAGGATTTAAATTTTTCCCCATTTTCTACTTCCTAGGCATTATGGGAATCCTTCTACTCTTTATCACATACACCCTGTTTCATGGAAACTGTTCTTCAGAGTCTCCTCCACAATCTAACATCTCATGGACAGCAGTGAATTAAACTTCTCAAAGGTTTTTCAGACGTTGGTTCAGATAACCCAGTGTTTTCCTGTGAAAGAGAACTGGGCATCAAGGAGCATCCTTGCCCAACTTTTTTTTTTTTTAAGATTTATTTATTTACACATACAAGAACTGGGGTATAGGCCAAAGGTATGGGGATGAGAGGATTCACCAGAGACAGAGTGGGGAGCAGAACAGGCAGATCGACTGAAGCACACTGCTGAGGGGACCGGTGGGTGAGGCAGGAGAGTTCTGCTGCCCCATGTGGGAAGTTCCAGGGCTGGGGATTGAACTTGTGCTGCAGTGGCTGAGGATAGCTTCATAGTGCTGCGACCTAACCTGCTGCACCACCAGGGAGGCCCTTCGCCTAAATTTTGATCATCCCGCCAACTGGATGACACAAACACTACTAACTTTTCCCTCATCCTTGTAATAATCCTGGGAATTGTCCCAGACTATTGGATAAAAGTCCTTCCTCACAGAGAGAGGTGTGAGTGTTGTGGGGGGGGGGGGTTTCTATGGTGACAATGCCTGAGGGAGGAGACACTAAACTTCTCTACGCAAACAACAATGTAAACCAAAGTTACTGCAATAAAGATATAATAAAATATCCTCTTAGCTCCCCCCATGAAGTTTCCAGGCAGAAGGATGATGGGGCATATAGGGATTTAGGGATGAAAGAGGGATCAGTAAGGAGTGGGCCTATAGGAGACATTGCGTTACTTGTTCTTTCCCCTTTATCATCATGATAAAATAAAGGTCTAGTCAACTCACTTGTAACACTGTCTTTTCCCAGTAACTCATGGGTCACAAAAGTCATAAAGATGGGATGGAAGGGATGGCAATACTGCATTTATTTAATATACGCTAATTCCTCTTCATAGTAATGTAATCGAATTCTTTTTAAGGATCAAAAAAGGGAAGGAGATTTTTTTTGAATAGTTGGACTTGAAGATATTCTGATCAAAAGATGGATGACCTCTAAGCATTAGAAAGATCATAAGGAGCATCTTCTCAAAGAGCATCCCCCTTCTTCCTACATCTCCTCCACCATATCCTGTCATGGGGCCATATCCTATGTATGATTAGTACTGAAGGCAAACTCAACGCCCACATTAGCTTTCCCATTCCATCCATACTAAGACAGTCCAGCATCTCGAAATGCACAACCCTGAAGACCAACTTGGACTTACCACACATTATAATGCTGTCTTTAGCTTGTAGCCTGAGGGAAGCCTTTGTAAAGTTCACTCATTTCTCCATGTTCTAAGTCAAATATTAACAACCCTGGTTTGGTCTTAAATAAATACAATAGATTCCAGAGCCAACAATACTTACCTCTTCTTTGATCTTTTTCAACTCAGCTATGCATGATATTTCTCATTCCTATGCATGATAGTTCTATTCCTTCTAGTTCTCATGATAAATCAATACCTAATTTCTTATTAGTAATCACTTCATGGGTTTCTTATGAAAACTAAACTAAGCATAAATATAAAGTGCTTAGAATGGTGCCCTGTACATGGAAAGACCTATATTGATACCATTACCAATGGACATTATTGTGTGCATTTCTCTTTTTAGTCTACGCACGAGCCTCTTTGAGAATGAGTCTGAAAAACTGAACCTACCATTCAAAATACACTGGCACCTAAAATATTCTTAGAGGACACGCTCTCCCTCCCCCTTCTGGTATTCCATCCAAGTAGCCCTGTTCTTTCCACTGGGCGATTATATTGCACACATGGCTCCCCATTATCACCATGACTACTTTGACATTCTTGTTCTTGTCATTGCTCCCAAAACTGAATATATACTTTGAATTATTTCCCTTGAAAATTAACAAAAACCATGTCCATATTGGTTTTCTATTGGTTCAAGTCTTTCATTTAGCATTACTTACAAGTTGTGATATACTAATTATATTTCTTTGCTAGGTTAACGTAAGGCTTTAGTTGAACCAAATGTTTATGAAGGTACATGTGAAAATATTTAATAAAACACATCAATCAGTGGGCAGTTGATTGATTGCCCACTAAGTACAGAACACTGTTTTTAGAAAATACGACTGATACTTAGTCAATATTGATTGATTCTTAATATGTGCAAATTACTATGGCAGTTTTCTTATGGAGAAAAAAATGTAATTTTAAGGGGAAAATGTTTTTTAAATTGAAATATTAATATGAATAAAATGTGTAAGATGCATGGTAAGTGACATTTTCTATAAATAATCATCTGAGGTATTTCTCCATCAGTAACAACCAATGGCCAATAACCTGGTATTCCCCATCCTGAGTTCACAGAAGATATCAGTAATTGATCAGTCTGGCTAAGATGAAGCCCTCCTGAACAGCTCAGTATCAATCTTATCAATTTCTCAGAAGTTATCTAGTCATTCAATTATTCAACAATATGTACTGGGCATCCATTATCTGCCAGGCATTAATAGTTGCTGAGCTATACCAGCAAATTAAACAGAATACAGTCCCTGCACTCCAACAGATTAGTGTGATGAGGCTGGTCTGTACTACAAAAGATATTCCATTGCTGATTTAGACTATCCATGTACTATTTTCTCTTCTCCTTATAAGATATAAGATGGAAGGGGGAAAGCAGATAAAATGACTCTAACTGTTACTGATTTGAAGTGTCCAGAATTTGACTTCTGGATAAACAGACTGATCTTGGAAGGGTATTCTAAGTTATACACTAGAAAGAGGGTATATTAGTCAAGATTGTTTTGGCATTCCCCCATCCTGAATTCACAGCAGATATCAGAAATGGGTCATGGCCTGGCCAAGATGGAGCCTAATATAAACTCATTTTATATGGTAAAGAAATTCATTACCTCGTTGTGTCAGAGGATGAACTGTCTCCCCAACACCTGAGTATAAACCCCATTATTACCTAAGCATCTAGTCACTCAGAATAAAAACTACTTTCCCAGGCTTCCTCACACTGGTTTTAGCCAACAAAATACAAGCAGAAATGTATTGAGCAGCTCCTAAGAATCTTCCAAGAGACAGATGGTGCACGCACTTTGTATTCTTCTCCTTGATGCCTTCCTCCTTCTAGTTGTCTGGAAAATAGATGCCTTTATTTTGGACCTTAAGGATAAGAGCCATATCCTAGAGATAGTGCAGTGATGATCTGGAAGAATCCTGGGTCACTGAGGACTTCCTAGAGTGGAGTCACCTCACCAGCCCTGAGTTGTATTCCTACACTTCTCCATGAAAAGAACTAAGCATCCATCCTACCTGAGCCAGTGTTACTGTATGTCTACATGACTCACAGCAAAACCTGATCCTAGTGATACATTCACCTACGGTTAGGTGGGCTTCAGGGATGGTGTCATCTAGTGGCTCTTGCTCTAATCCTCTGTGATACTCTTGGCCTTTGCTCTCCTCCTTGAGGGAATCTCATCTCCATCAACTGGTAATGATATAGGTATAGTAGTTCTGGACCTCATGTCTGCGCATTACAATAATGTAAAGGAAAGAGGAAAAGTAGCTTCCAGAAATGCTTTTTTTTTCACAGAAGAAAAATAAAGAACCTATAAAGAAGCCCCCAACAAATCTCTCTTCTTATATTTGGGCCTAAATGGAATCCTGAAAAAATCATTGGCAAGTGGACTGGCTATCCTTTAAACCAAATATAGCCAATGCTTGGAAATATGAATGAGACTCACTCCCAGTATGCTTTGGGAGAGGGCTGTAGAGCTGTACAAAACTAAAATTGTGTTAAGAGAGAGGAAAAGCTATGGTCAGTTTACTTATTCCCGCTCACACCTTGGTGGCTTTAAAACAACATTCTTATTTAGCTTACAAGTCTAGAATTTGGGAAGGACTCAGCAGAGACAACTTGCCTCTGCTCCACATAGCTTTAGATAGTGGAGAGCATCAATTGATATCAAAGGCTGCCCAGCATCTCTTTCTCTGTGTGGTCTCTCCATGGTCTTTCAGCTCAGAACTTCATCAAATTTCTTACATTGCAGCTCAGGGCTCTCTAGGCAAAGTCGGTTATAGAATCAGGGGATGCAGTGCTACCTTTTCCAGCCTCTCTGTAGCATTCTATTTACACAAGAAATCAAAAAGGCCCACCCACGCTCAAATGGAAGAAACATCAATTCCACATCTTAGTGGTTCCAAGGGAAGGCTCTGGAAGAATATATGACACTGGAATTATTGTGACCTATTTTGGTAAATGCAATCTGCCACAAGGAGAATAAAGTTTGATAGGGCACCAATAATATCTACCACCAAGAGATAAGACCATGAATGGACATCTCCCTGCTTGCTGTGAAAGTGGTAAGTGCTTTAAAACATAGTATACAAGTGCTATGCTGGTTCAAAAATATAAGAGATTCTATTTCTCTCTGCAGGGATACACTGAGAAGACAGCATTGGTAGTGGGGAGTGAAGATGGGAGAACTTTGTAGACAGGGAAATGGGATATGGGATTCCAATAAAAGACCAAGTGAGCAAATATTGAGACAAAAGAAAATACAGATAAGGGAATTCTAGAATAAAGAGCAAGGTAAATAAATCCAGAGGCAATTTTTCTTCTAAGCCAACAGTCATTAATGGTTTCCTTATTAAAGACTGATATTTTCCTAGGTCTCCCTTTTGAAAACTGTTGGGAAAATAATACAAGTACCTAAATTGAATGGCAGGTACACAGACCAGGAGACAGATAGATACATAGGCGAAAGAGAGAGAGAGACAGACAGACAGAGACAGAGAGAGAGAGAGAGAGAGAGAGAGAACGCACACACACAGAGCAGGTGCCCTCTGTGGGAAGCTGCCAGCTTACAGGGCTGACCCAAATGACTCACCACATCAACTAATGCTACACGATGGCATTCATGCTGACTTTCTGTAAAGGGAAGGTTTGGAAGGTTTGATTTTAAACCACCAGGTGCTCTCGGTCTGTGTCACATAGAAAAAGATCACATTTCTTGGCAACCTAGATTAGAAGATTTGAGTCCAGAAGAGACATATCCTTTCCAGGAGTTCTGGTCCTTAAAGGCTAGAAGGTCA
The DNA here is from genome assembly GCA_004024925.1 of Scalopus aquaticus. Taxonomy (NCBI): domain Eukaryota; kingdom Metazoa; phylum Chordata; class Mammalia; order Eulipotyphla; family Talpidae; genus Scalopus; species Scalopus aquaticus. Next base: position 23,425 of record PVIJ01002230.1, on the reverse strand, counting down.
AGATCCCACACACCCCGGGACCTGGCTTTGATTTCTAAGTCGGCCTTTGAGTTAACTCTCTTCAGCAGGGACTCCCAGCCTCTACTACACACTGGGTCTCCCTGGGGAACTTCTAAAAATTATGGATGCAAAGTCTCCAATTTGACTGATTTATTTGACTATGAGGCAGACTGGACTCAGGGATTTCTTCATCTCCTCAAATGATTCAAAAATCATTGTTACACAGCCTGAATGCCCCAGTACCAGTTCTTAGAGAATGAAATCTTAAAGGCTTGATAGTTCATAACTCATATTCACAAGTGGAGTTTCCACCTCGTAATAGCATTTAATAATTTCTCTATAGGTGAAATGGAAAGTTCTCTGTGTTGGGAGGAAAAGAGCCAGTTCTTATGTCTGTATTGTGTTAAACTTCCAATTAGATCGAAGTAACTGGATGATTTTTTTTTTTTTTACAACCCAGATGTGTCAGATTCCCAAAGGGGAAACTCTTTGTGGTCTGGCATTCCTAATGGAAGTGTTATCTTTGTTATTAGACACTGAGGAATTTGAGCATAAATAACCCAGGCTGGGAGTACTCCCTGTGCATCAAATCTACTTTTCTCCAAATTGGTCTCTGCCTGTGATAGAACAGCAGTAACATATTTGTCTTTGGTGTGTGATTTTCACTGAGTCAGTACACCCTGCAATTGTCAACTGAGGAGTCAGCATGCCTTAAATGATCTTAGTAGCAGAAGCATACAGGAACATTGCTACCACAGATTACACTCTAGTTCATGGGCACAATTAGATTAAGAAATGCTTTCTAGGGCCACAACAGCCACCAATCAATTGTGGATTTTCCACGGCTGCTTCAGGGACATCCAGGGAATCTGAGACAAAGTCTCAGAGCTGTGAGTCATAACTTCTAACATCTACCTGGCTGATTTAGAAACCTAGCGTAATGAGGTCTGTAAGAATATGAGCCTAAACATCAGTTTTTAGGAGAGGAATCAGGAAGCACATTCAAAAGATAGAGATCACCTAATCCTTGAGCCTGGCTAGACTAGTCCCTGAATGAATGTGAATAGTTATTAACCCACTTGGGCAGGAATGCGCATGCACTGGCTATTTCCTCCTACAAACTATCAACTCAACAGTCCTGTGACAATGGGTGCTATGAAGAACCAGAGTCAAACAACACCCAGTGGCTGTTCATCTCTTGAAGACTTTGATTTGACCTCTGACCCCCAGCTTCACCTTCCCATCATGAATAGGAGCCGGACGACATGGACAATTCTACACCGAGACAGCTCTGTCTTCCAGGCAGCCATCCTACCTCCTTCCCCACCTTGGGGTTCCTAGTGTCTGGAAAATATTGCTTTCCATGACAATTGCTATCCTCTGCTATACCTAACTGTCCCCAGTTCACACCTCTAGCTGTGCCCCCAAAGTAGGTATGATTCATCCCTCACCTGAGCTCCAGTGCTTTCATTTTGGTTTTTTTAGATGTTTTTGGTTATTTTGGGTTTTTTTCCAACAATTGACATGATTATCTTCCCAGTTCTCCTTTATCTCAAATAATTTCATAGCTTAGTCACATGAGCTATAAAAACATGCACTCTTTCCATTCCCCTCAGTGCCTGGATAAGAACTCCCCCCAAGGCAGGCTGTCCCAGGGAGGAAGCCACAAACCCCACTGCAGCAGCCAGACACTCAGACACTAGGGGTGGCAGGGAGCAGCGCCCTGATGCAGAGCAGGCACACGACAAACCAAGGGAACATGGAGCCAGGCAGGCAGGTTTAAAATGAAAAGGTCCCCCAGTGGAGGAAATAGACCAGCCACTGATTCGTACCCCGCACTGACAAGCGTAACTTGCACAGAATCACAAAACCCACTTCATTATTCAAACCCACTGTGAGCACCACTGCACCAACACCCAGGTCCCCCACCTGGTGATTTTCCCCCAACTAGTACATGAGTCCATGGTCATTGTTTCATGTAAAATGATACCAACAAAACAAGAATCTTAAAAGCCAATCAACTTTGGTTCCAACATTAAGTCGAAAGGGCAACATGCCACAGGGCAGAGAGAATGGCTTTCTGAGTCCTAAGACCAGGAACCAAATTCCGGCCTTAACTGTGAACTTACCACTGAACCCCTCTGAGCTTCTGCTCCTGACCTTTTATTATTATTATTATTATTATTATTATTATTATTATTATTAGCATTCTGACTATTTCCAACTCCTTCCCCTAAAGCTACAGACTCAATGAGCTTTTGGATTTTCTTTGTTTCTTTAGTGAAGGCTGTTTCATTTATTTTTTTAAGTTCATTTTTAGATCAAGAACTTCTTTTTTATTACATCGTTGTTAAATTTTGGACAGTATTTTATTTCTCCCCTCAGGTATAGTTTCCGTAGTTCTCCCACCACATAGCACAGGTGACCCATCCCCACGGTCCCTTGTGCTCTTCCCTCCCTTGTTTCAACCCCTCCCCTCCTGGATGCCTCAGATCTACGGTCAGCATGCAGGCTTTGTCTTTTTTCTGTGTTCCCTACTCTTGAAATGGAAGATTCAAGCAGGAAAGTAGTGGTGAGTCAGGTGTTGGGATATGGAGAAAGCAACTCGGGCTTCAGAGTTTTGCATTCAAAAGCCAGAACTTCCATTAACTGCGGACTAGCAATCTTCCTCCAACTGAGTCAACCTCCTTCTAACCTAACCTGAGCCTGTCCCTGGCTCTCTCCATGTGCCTCTCTTAAAACACCCTCCAAAGCCCTGGATAATCAGTCTCATTGGCAAGTAAGATGCAGAGCAGCCAGTGGATGCGCGCGGATGGGTTAAGCAGCTCTTGTGCTGCCCCTGTCAAAACAGCAGGTCTGATGCCTCACATGAGCTCAAATGGAATAGGCTTGGGAAAGTGGCCAGACGCTTCATATCTGTCCATTTTTATAAGGAGAATACATGCGTATATTACCACGTAATTAAAAATAACTAACTTTGAGAAGTGATCACAGATGAAAATGAAGCTGGCTCTGAAGACTGATTTATTCTTCTTGCCATTTTTTCTCCCAAGACTACACTGACCAAGAATGCCTGCACCCAACCAAGTCAGAGGTGGTGACCAGACAGTTCTAACCCAAGACCTTCTGCTTCCCAATTAGGACTAAAGTTACTAATACAAATAAGCATATGAAATAAAGGGTTCTTAAGAGCACCATCTCATTGTACACAGGTTTTTCCTTATAACTAGTGTGAAACAGTCTTCATTTATTAAGGTTCTGTTGTTACTGAGCAACTTGGCAGGAAGGATTTTCATTGCTGCAAAAACTTTACGGCTTGAAAAAGGGAGCATGTGACCCATCTGTCTAGGTAATAAAGAAGGAAAGGCCTAAGCGTGCATTTTTTTCCTCATGTTTTATGTTCTCTCTCTCGCTCCTGTTACTGGAAGGGTATTCTGCTAGGGTCAGTACATGGAGAAGCAGGTCTTCCATTGGGATTTGCACCAAAAGATATAGCAGCATAAATAGCAACGTAACACTTAATTTTCTGTGCACAACCATTGTTAATTCATGTGATACGCCTTACACATGCCAGTAGTCACTGAAGAAAACCTGTTGAAGTCACATACAAGAAACTGCCAAGAAATGAAATCTTGTTGTTAAATTGTATTAAGTGTTTTACATGTCACTTTTTGAAAAATAAACTGCATAACACATTTGCCAGACCAGAAACTGCAGAAATACAAGGTTTTGCCCTTCCCCAGTTGAGACTACCATATGTCTTGATTCTATAGCGCTAGGTTTTTTGTGGTCTGAATGGAATATTTATGATAATTCTGAGTCATTATAAAGCAGGTCAATTAATGCTGTCTGGCCAGTTTTTTGTATGTACCCAATGCAGAGCAGTTATGCCCAATAAGCTCCTAGAGGTGACATATTACTGTGCAAAATTAGTGTGGTCTTCCTGGAAAAAAATATGCAATAAAAACAATATATGCAAAGAATTGAAAATGGCAGAGAGTAACACACAGCCTGGGAAATACTACTTCAAGACAGTTACATGGAAGGCAAATAGAAGCTGCCTAATATTCTTAAAAACAATGGAGGGGGGTATTGAAAAGTCTTAAATTGGGAAATCTACAACTAGGATTCTTTGAAATTGTAATTTTTAGTGTTTATTCCAAAATTTAAAACTGGTTTAAATAATAACATTGATGTAGTGGTTAATATAAAAATTCAGAGTTAGAGTAGTTGTAGGCACAGTTCCTTCAGGAGTCAGACTCAATCTCTGTGTGATTTACTCTCTTCCTTCACTTGTCGTATAGGCTTTCCCTCAGGCTGGCTTCCTTCAAAGATCAAAATGGCTGTCAGTAGCACTCATAGCTACTTGCAAACTCATTCAAATGTTAGAGAAAGAGACAACTAAAGATTTGAGTTTTGTTCTTATTAGCTCAAATTAAACCAGTCCCTATGGCTAATAATAGCTATGAATTAAATATAGCTACACTCAGAACTGTTCATTTTACTAGGAGAATAAAATGTTGTTCACTGGTTTATAACAGAGACATCCCTTGGAGCATATTCAATCTATAGAACTACTGCACAGTGAGGCAGTTACCTAAAGAAGCAGATCACTAAAGAAAAGTCCAAGAAAACAAGATGGGAAGTGCACAGATTTGATGTGATCATGTTGCAAACGTTGTTATGTCTGACCCAGTAAGCATTCCCCTCTCTTTTGTTGCAAACATGTCTCTTTTGCTCAAGAATTAGTTTCGTGAGACTCTCTCAGGTCTTTTTTCCAATGGCTGATTTTGATCTGGACATGTGACCTAATCTTAGCCAATGGAAACTGAGAGATGTTTGCTTTCCTTGTTAATAAAAACATATTTACTATTGTAAGCTCTACTTTTCTGCTACCCTATGCATTCTTTTTTTTTTTTTTAAAGATTTATTTATACAAGCTGGGGTACAGGCCAGAGGCGTGGAGCGGCGAGAGGGTTCACCAGAGACAGAGTGGGGAGCAGAACAGGCAGATCAGAAATACACTGCTGAGGGGAGCAGCGGGCGAGGCAGGAGAGGTCTGCCGCACCATGTGGGATTCTCCCCGGATGGGCATCGAACTCGCGTCGCCGCTGCCGACAGCTCCACAGCACAGCGCTCAACCGCTGCGCCACCAGGGAGGCCCTACCCTATGCATTCTACATACAGCACCTGCACGTGCGGAGGCCAACACGTGAGCATGAGAAGAGACAGCACTGACGTGCTGAGGGTGGCAGAGCAAAGGTCTGGAAAGCACCATGGGGACCTAACTGTATAACTAAACCAACCCTAAACTTTGCTAGCTCCAGCCTCCCTGCTACATGAGATAACAGCCCTATTACTGTTTATGCTACTTTTGCTGGGTCATCTTTACTTATAAGTGAAAGCCTCTTAACTGAAAAGTGGCTTTGCATCATTTATTATTACCTCCCTCCTCCTGCTGCACTTTTAGAGGTTGGATAAGATTAATTTCTCAAATTCTGTTCAGGAAAATGGATCAAAATTCTTAAGTTCAATGATCCACAAATACGGGAGAGGGGAGTAAATCTCTTTTGGTTTATCCATGCCAAATCATAACAGAAGATGATACTGTGATCTCTTTTATGTGTGTGTGTGTGTGTGTGTGTGTGTGTGTGTGTGTGTGTGTGTGTAAGTATATATATAACATATATATTAAAAAATACTCAACTAGAAAATATTTATTAGGCATTTTCTATGTCCAAGAGACAATAAGGACTACAAAAAAAAGAAGTCAAGTCAGTTCATTAGTATCTGAGCAAGATAACATTGTCTGGGTAATTCTTAGATATGTTTTCAACATCTTTGGCTTTGTGCTAGACCTTATAATTCTACCTCAGTCTTCTTCAGACAGTTTTTCACACATAGGTGCCATACTTTTTACCAGATGATCCCAGCTAACTACAACCAAATGAGCCTGGTCTGGGAACCAGTAGTCTATTACACGGCCTGGTAGATCTCTGTCCAAAAGATTCACATCTGCAGAATAGATTCAATACAACCCAGTGAATTCCTCTATATTAGGAGGTTTTGATGTGACCCATACAAAGGAAATCATAGAACCACTGAATGGTGAAGTTTTAGAAAGTGAAGCAGTGATGTAAAATATTAGACTGATATAGAAGAATCTGTTCCAGTATTATTTTTCTTATATGAGTCATGATTCTGTTGGATTACACTCCACTGATCTATTAAAATGACTGATGTGTGCAATTTATTTTTGTGTCATATTTATCAAACATTAATAAAATCTTTCACAACCATTTAAAATTATGATGAAAATATTAGATGTTTGTTTTTAAATGCTCAAAATTTAATTGGGATATGCAAGCAAAATCTTTTTGTGTGTGTGAAAAGTTATCTCTTATTTATAAAATTGAGAAAACTATGAATGGTATTATTTAAATAGTAATTAGGAGGCAAATTTACTTTTTTCTTTATTTTTTTCTGTCTCCTTTTTCTTTTTTCTGTTTATGTAATTTATTTATTTATATATATTTTACATCATTGTTCATTTTTGTACAATGTTTGCTTCTCCTCTCAGGTGTAGTCCCCATAGAATTCCCACCAATTTACCCATGCACCATCGCCATAATCCCATTTGCTCTTCCCTTCCCTGTTTTGATCCCTCTCCCTCCCGTTCGCCTGTATAATGTCTCTGATTTATAGTTACCTGTTATTTTTTTAAATTTATTTATTGTTATTTTTTTTCTCTGATCCCTTGTTTGGTTCCCCTATATTCCTGTAACTGAAACCATCCAATATTTTTTTTTCCTTCTGACTTATTTCACTGAGCACAATTCCTTCTAGCTCCATCCATGTTGCTGTGAATAGCATGAGTTTATCTTTTTTGATTTGCAAGTAAAATCTTGAAGACTGGGGCTCAAGTTAAAAAACTGTGGCCCAAGAGACTTAGAGAGTATTTGCTGCATTGTAGAGAAACTGATAGGTAGAACATATATCAAGGGTACACTAACAATAGAAATCAAAGTGGCCTTTATTCAGGACAAGAGGGTCACATTTAGCAAAGTTTCAAGAGATGAAAAAGGACAAAAAAGCATCAGGACTTTCCCATGCATTACAGTCTCAATTGCTGTGAAATGTCCAGGAATCCATCAGTTTGCAGCCCTCATCCCTGTATCTCCAAGAAAGACTGTCCTCACTCAGAGACCCCAAGTTTTCAGTTTTCAGTTTATATATTAATAAGTTTTCCGACTGTGCTGGCACTAGGTTATTTACTTAATATTATCAAAATTTCAACTCCTTTTTGAACTTTAGATTTATACTAAGGAATTATATCTCCAAAATAATGGATTAGATATGTTAATTATACTTTTTTCAAATATGTATTAAAATAATGAAACTTTAAAGGTAAAAATGTTCCCCCATTGTGCCAATGACATTTATTCTGTACACACACTGATGAAACTACTAGGAAGAGGCATTCTGAATGAACTTGCCAATAGGGTAAGCCTTTGTTTTGCCAAAAACAAGAGAATATAGCTATTTTGTTAGTTAAGAAGGAATTGGGATTGTTTCATCTACTTGTAGCATTTAAATCTGTCCCCAAGCTCAGAGAATGAGTCTGGTTAAAGGAAATGCCCAAAGAACCAAAATGGCCATTGTTTCCTCTCTCAGCAAGGAGAGATTGTCCACTAGTTTTATAATGCGCTTCATTTGCCACTGGACCTGGACAAATGATATGTTATAAAACAGTTGGATTTCTTTATAACCAAAGTGTGCTGAATTTCATTGACACTAAAATAAAGAATGGAAAAGACTTTCCAACATTTATTTAGCAATATTTCAGTTTGAATCATTTAAAAAAGAAAAATAATTTGCACATAGCCAAAGGTTTGGGAGTGACTTTAGGCTTTTAACAACTTAAAAGTGCAGGGATGAGGGAAGGCGGGTAAGAGAAGAAGAAAGGGAAGATAGTAAAGAAATGGAAAATGGGAGTCATGGTAGGTTTTATGGCTTTTTGGAAAACTGTTAGCAATTATCTGATCTAGATCAAAAAATGTGTGTGTGTATATATATATATACATGATGCAAATACATAAATACATTTTATAACTTAGGAAATAAAAGCAGTAAAAACAAAAGGAAGGCAGAATTCAACATATTTAATACATCTCATTAGACTCTACACTTGCTAAAATAGTTTATAAATATGATCTTGGGAACTTAGCGGCTAAATGGAAAGAAGAAATTTAATCCAGGAAGTCTTACCAATGCCACAGACTACCTTGCTGTAGAGAAACGTACATTTGAATCCCAGATCTAATCATCTGCCCTTGGGTGCTAGTCATTAAGACTTATAACCTCAGTTTCCTCTATAAAATGGAAATGGTGATCCCTAACTCTTAAAGTTATGAACTACATAAGTCAAGTCTCTGGCAGGACACATCGCATTCAGCAAGCATTTAATAAAAGTAATCACTTAAACAGCTCGGACCATCCATGGATAAAAATAAAATGAGCTTCTCAGGACCAGCTAATAAGTAACTCTCCCCACCAAAGCCAGCAAGACATCAATGAAAGGGAAGTAAAGAGAGGTTGAAGATCCCATCCAATTTCTTCAGCAACATTCAAGTTTTGGATTAATTATTGTAAAAGTAAAAACAATTTATACATGGCCAGAATTCTGGCAGTGGTTTGTTGTAGAGACATCTTCGTGAAAGGGAGAGTTGACCAGGCACATTTTCTACACACAGACCCCACCACACACAATTCACATGCAGTCACCTTAGATTATAAATCCCAGCATGCCGTGGCCCAGACTTCCTGAATGGAAAGCTACTGGGAAGGAGCAGGATGGACATATAAATAAAAGGGGGCATATGTGAAGAGACACTTGGGGGAGACATATCAAGGAAGACATGTAGACACTATGAAGAGATGATTAGAAGAAACACGTGTGAGAGACATGTGGGGAGAATATTTGTGGTCTTTGGCAGAGAAAATGGCAGTTATTATCTTGATGTGGTATATTCTGAAGTTTGGGTCTCTCTTGTCCAGGTCTCTGAGATTAACCTCTTTTATGTGGTTCCCTGCCAGAAGGTAACTTAGATTTCTGGCAAGCTTTTGGGTGTCAGCAACCCCACTTCAGGCCAAGCCTGTTTGGCTGGACATTTACCCAAGAGTAGATGGGAAACTATTATTTGAAATCCCTTCTCTCTCTCTCCCTCTCCCTCTCCCTTTCTCTCTCTCTCTCTCAATCTCTCTCTCTGCATTCCAAGTCTATTAAAAACCTTTCACCCTAAATTGCTGCTTTCTTTGCCTTTTTGCATATGGATGGCAGAAGCCCCCTTTTTTTTTTAAGATTTATTTTATTTATACATACAAGCTGGGGTACAGGCCAGAGGCATGGGGTGGTGAGAAGGTTCACCAGAGACAGAGTGGGGAGCAGAACAGGCAGATCAGAAATACACTGCTGAGGGGAGCAGCGGGTGAGACAGGAGAGGTCTGCCGCACCATGTGGGATTCTCCCCGGCCGGGCATCGAACTAGCGTCGCCACTGCCGACAGCTCCACAGCGCAGTGCTCAACTGTTGCGCCACCAGGGAGGCCCCCAGAAGCCCCTTTTAGAGAGTGAATCTCTAAACAGTTCAGAGTCCCTGAATACCCCTCAGCCACTTTCTAACAGTTTCAAGCTTCAGAATAAGCCTTTTGGATTTGGCTGCATGTGTTGTGCTATTGTTTTAATTTAGAAGTTCTTTGGCTAAAAGTAATTCATCCCTTCACAGATTATGGCAGATGGTTTCAACATTGTCCTTCCTTTCTTCTATTTTCTCCTGAAATAAACTGGAGACTCAGTTTTCTCTAGTTGAGAAGGCAGGTGGGTCTGATGGGGCAAATTAACAAGATTTTAATGGATCAACCAGCAACAAGTGCTGCACTTACTAACTAGGTGGGAGATGCCCCTGCCTGAGCCCCTGGGGGATCCCAGACTTCATGCACACCCAGCCCCCTTTGTCACATCTTTCAGCTGCAGATCTAGGATCCCAGTCAGCAGGCTGCATGTCTCATACTAGCCCTACAGCCCCCAACTGCTTAGCCATGATGATTTTTCCACACCTCACCCTGGGGTGTGACAGCACACAAATTATTTAAAATCTTTTGAACACGTTAAAATAGATGTGCAACTAGGGTCTGCTAACTCTGCTCTCCTGTGCTCTCCTGTATCCACTACTCTGGTTCCCCACTCACTATTGTCCCCAAGAAACCACAACTCCAATAGATCCCATTAATAAAGACATGCCTAGCTATCCCTGGAGGTCTGCAAACAATAAGGTCATACTAATTCCCACTTGTTCTGGTAGAGCAATAGCCCGTGCAGCCTCCCACATTAGCATCCCTCTGAGGCCATAAAAGACATGACTAGAGGCCAAAATCACACTTTCCCAAGGGGCCAAAATTGCCATATTTCTCAGAAAGCTGTATATTTTTATCCAGAACTGATCTGAAATGCTCCAAAAAAGAAATTTTTTTAAGTATGAGCAGAAATAGTGAAGTAAAATCAGCTAACTGTCCTTTACTTGGTAACTTATTACTTCTTGGGAAAGAGATACATTTGGTGGGGAAAAAAATCTCTGAGCCTCAGAAGACAGTATGAAAGGAATATATTTTTATTAGTGGAAACATCAGGAAACAATTGGTGAAATCCTTTTAGGCAGTTTTTTGACAAAGAAGTGTATCCCATCAGCCACCCACAGCTGTGAATACCTGCTGAGCTCTGCTCATGATCAGACAAGCAAAACAGCATCAGGTTTAAGAGACTGAGTTTTAGAATAATCCAAATTGAGGCGCATTCTCTGGGTTCTCACTGTGGATTTTTAACCTGATTCTTCCGCATACTGGCTGTATGAATTGGGGGAGAATAGCTTAAACCTCAGAGTCTTAGGTAAAATTGGGCTAATTAGATCTCTTTCATAGGACTTCAGTTGGTTTAAATGACAACTTAATATTGTATGTATACCATATTCCAGGCTAGAATAAGGCAACAATACGAGATAAGTGCCTACTATGGGGTGGATGGTTGAATGAGAAATGGTCACTGCCCTCAAAGAGCATATAGTCAACAGAAGAAAAGCGCAAACATCTGTTTATAATGTAATATAACATGTGCCTCACCGAGGTTGGACAGACTGCCATGGAGTGCACAGCACAAGAGTGTGGTGGAACCAGGATGCAGGAAGCCTGATCCGGGGCCTTCACTCTTCATAGTCACATCCTACACGAGAAGTCCTCGAGCAGCTAAATGGCAAGATGAGCGGTGTGGCTCTTAATCCTGTGATGTGAGATGATTCCAAATACCATTGGCCAATTTCTGTGACACTTTAGGGCCCTAGAACCAGTCATAGCTGTGCCCTTTTCAAAATCTGAATGACTATCAAAGAGATCCTCCCTCAAAGGACTTTGGCCACTTTATTTATCTTCTTGAAAATTTTCAAGTCCACTCCACAGCACAGTCATTCAGGTGTACAGGTTCTTCCATCAGTATCATCCCATAAGGATGGAAATGTCAAACTCAATTTCCTGGAAAAAAAACAAAAGTGTTTTTTTCCCTAAAATTGTCTTGATAGCAAAATTTATGAGCTTAGAAAGATGTCCCAAGGAATCAGGCGAAAGGCTCTTTTGAAGGGTCATTTTCATTTCTTCTTCAAAGGAAAGCCCTAGAGAAGAAATTCTGTTGGGCTCCATAGGACAGACTATATGTCACAATTTTTCCTCATTTCTAGCAGTTACACTTATTTTGCAAAGTGTTAATTGTATATCAAGGCTAGTGGGTGGGACAGTGTTTTATTCAGGTAAACTGAACAAGATGGAGTCACAGACAGAGGCGGGTGTGACATATCATAGCTAGCCTGGCGATGGGTGAGGTATACCCAGGTGTCAATGATATTTGGAGAGACCCAGAGCCCTGTGAAGCTATATGGAGCTCCAGTCTACCAGGGATGCTAATATCTTACTGGAATATATCTGAAAGCATGGCCCACTGTAACTTAGGGTCCCATACAGGTCTATTACAGAATAGTCAAGTGCATCTAAATTGGCTTCTTTGCCACAAAAGGAGATAGGTTTTGAAGCAAAAATTGGAACCAGTTATCTCTCATGATGTCCCTGCCTTTGCCAAATAAGATTGGGCATGACTTAAAGACTGCCATTTGGAAGGGATGCCAACTTCCTATCCTTCCCTTCTTCCCCATCCCAACCTCATCCAGTTGGTCCAGAAGTACAGACAGCTGTTAGTGAGTCCCAGGATGGGGAGACTGAGCGTGACTTGAACCTGATGGTTCAGCAAACCATCAGGCCTGATAAGCAGGTGGGATCACCTCAGCGAGCAGAGCCCAGAGACGGGAAACCAGGACCTGTTACAACAGATGCCTGAGTCAGCTGCATGTGAGAGGAAGGTGTGCAGGTTCTGGGACACAGGCAGGCACCAGTGCAAAGGGGTGATGGGGGCAACAGCTCCAGAATTTCAATTTAAGAAAGGCTTAGAAGCAGCAATTTGATTGAAAGAGGATTCGAGAAGTTAAATGTGTATAGCACTTTATACCGAATGAGAAAAACTCAGTTTTCCATATCAGAAAATGCAAGTGCTGTGCAGATTTGGTAGCATAGCTGAAGTTTCCCTGCACACACTCCACAAGCTACCCCTGCCTGATAGGAAAATCAAGAAGTTTCCTGGATTAAGACTTCTTCAGGTCACCGCACAAAGGTCCCCAGCAGAATGATGGATTTAGATACTGTAAAGCACCGTGTCACGCTGGACAGGTAGATGTCCTGTCTCAGCAGAGAGGCGGCAGAGGGACAGGGAAGCCTTATCCACACAATGCAGCAGCTCACAGGGAAGGTGTCTGGAGGGGACACAGTGAGGAGGGGTGCTGGGGTCCACTTAATTGTTTCCTGCCTCCAGTCCAGCTTGGTCTGGGGGGCAGGGCCAGCTGCGACCTAACTGGAGGAGGCTGAGTCAGGGGAAATGAGAAGGACAGTGGGGGTGGGGCTGGGGAAGACATGCTGAAATGAACCCTTGAATGTTCCAGGGAAGGAGACAGACTGGCTGTTCAGTATGGGTTAGGAACTTCCTTCCTGCTGTCTTTATTTTCCTTCCACACTCGTCCCTCACAGGCAACCATCCAGAGGCAGGATAAGCTGTCTCAAAGAAGAAGAAATAAAAACGGCTTTTAGATTGCTGGAGGTCATGTCCTGTTTGAAACAACAAGAAAAGAAAGCAGAGCGCTGCCTGTCCCACGGAGACCGTGCCGCCTAGCGGATTGAGTGTGTGAGCACGGTCTTCAGAGTCTTGGCGAGGCATAAACCCACCAATTTCCTTCCTCGTTTATTTAAAGAAACTGCTAGCCACGTCCACATCAGTCACTAAAGCACAATTTCTTTCTTTCTTTTTTTTACTGCAGATGTTTCTGCAAGGTCTTCCCTTGAGAACTGAATAAACATGCAGTCATCGAAGAGGTGGCAGCCAGGTTCTTTTATTCTTGACCCATTTGGCTTAGAGCTTAATGAAGAGACCCCCAGTAACAAGAGAACAGCCAGGGAGAGAGAAATTGTGCCATTGCTCCCTTTTCCAACTCAAATAATTTGGGTTGATGAATAACCTAAGAAATATTTAGCGTTTTTAAATTTTCAAATGAAATATAATGATCATCAGAGTGTAAATCTTCTGAAGTCTGCCCTTCTTCCAACCAGCAGCAAATATTTGTTGAAGACTCCATGTTCTCCACAGGGAAGCAGGATGCCAGGCTAGTGTAGCGTGCTATTGCCAGTACATATATGCACAGTAAACCACCCCCAAGAAACTTAAAAACAATGAAGTAAGACACAGCTTGGAAAAACATAATGTAAAATCAATACCTGGGAAAATCGGTCAAGTCACATGAAGGAGTGTTGGGCTGGAAAGCAATGAGCTGGTCAACCAGCCAAGGGACTGTGGCAGGGCTGACCAGCTATGAAGGGGAGCATGAGCCACACTGGGCACTGCTCACGACCTCAAGACATGCCGAGCCCTAGCGGGCACTTGGTACAACAGGTTGGGTAGTTTAAGACATAAAACACACTGTTCCTTTAACTCACCAAGCAGCCTCGATGACTCAGGATCCTCCCGCAGATCCATGGAGGGAGATTCCCCCAGCTGAGACTCAGAAGTGCAGTTCTGTCCCCTCTACAGTTTGGGGTCTTATAAACTGACCTGGTTTCTTAATTTACAAATAATTATGTTTCTGTGTTGCCCTTAAGAGAATGGTTCTCCAAAATCTTAGTGATTGTGATAAATGCAGTCAACAGTTATTGAGTGAACAAATTAATAAAATTAGCCTTCTGCACCTATCAAGATTGAAGGTTTGATGTTGAATCATAGGACAGTCTCGTCAGGAATGTTTTTCCATGAGCAGCTTGAGAAATATCCTGCAGGTATTCCTTGGCCTATGAACTAAGTGCCACTGTTGTTCCTTGGTCAGAGATGGCAGCTAGCATGTTTCTCCAACAGACCAACAAACGCAGAATAGAACCAACTCTATGAGTGGTTGTGGGGGTGGGGGGGCTTTCATACTTCAGAGAATAACATAAAGCAACAAATAACTACTGAATTGAATAGTTCATGTGCAGGAAAATAGGAATGGTTGAGGAGTGCCTATGGGAAAGATAGACTTGAGTTGGCTTTGTAGATTTCCATAGACAGAAAACTGACACATCGTACTCCAGGTAGGGATAAAAATGTGTGAGACCTGTAAAGAAGGTGGAAACATTAAGAGCAAAAGGTTTAAGCTTTGAAGTGCTAGAATCTGATGTTGGAGACTAAAGAACTAACTAAATCTTGCAGTGTCTTAAACAAACCAGTCTATTATATGTTCTTTTTTTTTTTTTTAAAGATTTATTTATTTATACACACAAGCTGGGGTACAGGCCAGAGGAGTGGGGCAGTGAGAGGGTTCACCAGAGACAGAGTGGGGAGCAGAACAGGCAGATCAGAAATACACTGCTGAGGGGAGCAGCAGGTGAGGCAGGAGAGGTCTGTCACACCATGTGGGATTCTCCCCGGCTGGGCATTGCGAGCTGCCAATAGCTCCACAGCGCAGCGCTCAACCGCTGCGCCATTATATGTTCTTGATACAGAAACAAAGCTGAGAAAATTGACTTGGTAATAATGCATGGGTTGGGCCACAGATAATAGAGACTTGAAATGCAGGAATAACTAATACTTAAATGAAGAAGTGTGGTGAATAGGCTATTGAGGCTATTATGTTATCCCTCCCTTCAACTCTCTAATTTTTTCTCTTACATTCTATTGTGATGACTTTGTCCACTATACTCTACTGACTTCTGTTGGACATGCCTTATCTCACTTAATCCCCCCCCCCAAAATGTGAAATACATGCTCTTATACTTGTAGGTGAAACAAAGAGGTGGTAATCAAGTAACTTTCCCAATGTCATACAGCTGATCAGAGGCATAGCTCTGAACTCAAATTCAAGTCTGCCTGAGCTGAACACCATCAATCCTGTGTGTGACTGTGTGTGTGTGTGTGTGTGTGTGTGTGTGTGTGTGTGTGTGTGTGTGTGTGAACAGTTTTCTTGCTATCTAGGGAAATTAGAAAAAAAAATTCTTAGCAGAAGCTTTAAAAGTCAAGTTTATATTTGGCACCTAGGTTTGGGATTTGTTTTGGTTTGTTTTGTTTGTTTTCATGCTTATATCAGCATCACATTTTGTCCAGGAAGAAACTGCTCTCACAAGCAATAATTAAGCATTAAAAAAGTGAAATTCTCAAATATATTTAATTCTTAATCATAAATAGGGTCAGCATTAATTAACACGGTAAATCAAATAGGATTAGAGAGGCTTAAAGTTTACTGTGTAATCCCCAGGAATACACAGTGTAAGAGAGCAGTAGTGGCAGAACAGGATCATCAGCGCCCATACTGCTACCTCCCCATTCCACCATTGTTAACACAGAGTCATCTTCTAGGCCACCTCAAAGTCCATTATGGTACTGAAGCTCTAACCATCAAGCCCACGGTCTAGGCAGAGTTCTAAGAAAGAGAGCAGCAAGAAAAACTGTCCTGCCTTTGCCTATTCCTATCACAAGGTGCACTTTCTAGATGCCCCCCGCCCCCAACAAATTCTACTTGGAATGAGCTGGCCATTCCAAGCCACAAAGAGGGCTAGAGATGCGTCTTCTAGGCAGTAATGAACTCAGCTAAAGATCTTTCAGGAAGAAGGCAAGAATAGATACTGAGTAGGCAACTACCCGTCTATGCCACTCAGATAACCTGTTTCAGCAAGGAAGCCAAAAATTAATTTAAATTTAGAATGTATTCTAAGGTTCCATTTGCATGTGAATAATGGAAATTTGAGTTTCTTATAGCACTTTACTGCAGGCCAGAGAAGGAAAATTTTTGAAAACACTCTTGAGGGGTTTTAGGTGTTTGTTTTTAATTTGATTAATAACCTTTTGCTATTTTAATGTAACAGCTTTGTTTTTTGTAAGCTTAGTTTTTTGAGACCTGTCAAAATTTGCTTTTGATAGATTTCTTTATAAGCTCTTAGAATAGGGAGGGCAATATGGGAAGTGTGAGAAATACTGCCTTAGTACCTGGGAAGGTTGAGGCTGTATCTAGGGAGCATTTGTTAAACAGTGAAAAAGATGCAAATAATCACCAACCTAGGGCCCTTCTCTAAGAGCTCAGCTTTGTCTATAGGACTTTTACCTTGAGATTGGAGGATGGAAATTGTGTAGTCTTTTTAAAATCAATCCCAGAGAGAATTATCTTGCTCCCACCAGAAATGGCCTCTTATTGGTACACTCCTTTGCACCCTGTGTTTTATTTCTTTATGGGTCAATATTTTTAAGCAGCCTTGGAAACTTTTCAAGAAGATCAAAGATCAGCCATCATTCAAACAATTCTGATTTTCAGAATCATGAAAAGGAGCCATGATTTACCAGACTTGTCCAATTTAGAGTAAATACATGAAAACAGTCTCTGAAGAATGAGTCCAAATTTTCTGATTATGCCAGAAATAAAAATCAGCAGAATTGTTAAGACCTACCTTTTTTAATATTTTCAAAATAATGTATGATCATTATCCCACTTAGACTAACTTCAGAGCACCGTTGTCAGACACTTCGAAGTTTAGATAAACAGTTCCAGTTCACCTCTAAGTAAAATAGTGACCTATTTTTAGAGGGGTTTCGGTGTTTTGCCACACTGGAAATAAACATCATCATCATTCCTTCTATTTCAATGAGCACAGCTGTCTGGGTGGAGATGTAAACATCCCCTAGCCATGTTGTGAATCCAAACACAACAATGTGAGGCTGGTTTGTGAGAACCAGGAAACGAAGCTGACTACAAATGGCACAAGAACTGATCCATTCTTATTATCTAATTTAAATGAAGTAAGACCTAAAAGAGAGACAATACTTTTGGGCTGCTACTGGAAATTAGTTCTTTTATCCACACACTTCTGGAAATGCAAAAACTTTATGGAATTCTACATGAATCTTATTTTTATTTTCCTTGAAATATTTCTCTTTCTTTTATTTGACATCTTGGGTTACCTCACTAGCCAGGGAGAGACTTCCCCTCCCAGGGGTAACTAATTCCTTAGATAATAACGTCCTTGTGAGCACACTTTCCATATGCAAACTAACCTATCCTGAGTCCATATTCCCTCATCACCTCCTGTCTCTATATTTCATACCCCAAGTCAAAATTTCTGCTGTCCTTAATCAACCCAGAGCCAGGTACAAGACAACTAAGGACAACTATGTCCCAAAGCCTTCCAGAATCATTCAAACTAGCCAGTCTTAGGACTCCTCTGCCCTGCCTTGCCTTTCCCACAGAATACACAATAGGGTTTCTGGCCTCTGCTTTCCCTCAACTCCTTTCTGTCTCCTGACCATCCATATGGGAAGTTGCTGCTTCCCATATGGTGCCCTTCTTGTGGGAAATGGAAGTAATAAAAAACTTTCAATAACAATCACTCCTAGAAATTAAAGTTGCATAGGTCCCATCATGGATACAAACTCCCATTCACTAATACAAAGTCCCCGTATTCTACACATCCACCATCCAGTCTGCTGACCCAGTGTATGTGAAGTTAGATAAATACTGTATCTGACAGGAGAAAAATATAGGTTATCAGAAAATCCTATCTCACAAGGATCTGATACAGTTGTGCCCCGGCTTTTCTCCTATGCTAATAACAAGGGGAAGTTTCCTTACATAAAACCCAGAAATCCTAACCACTCATACTAAGATGCAGGCTCATATCCTCTCTGCCCCCTGGATCACTGTGATTTCCCAGATTCATCTATAGTAGCCAACAAAGTCTGGGACCACAGATAGGTCTTGTCTTAAATACATTTGTCTTAAATACATTTAAGCCCACATTTTAAAATGTCACACAAAATTCTACATGTCCAGGGGCCTCCCTGGTGGCGCAGTGGTTAAGCGCTGCACTGTGGAGCTGTTGGCAGCAGTGACGCGAGTTCGACGCCCGGCCAGGGAGATCCCCACATGGCACAGCAGACCTCTCCTGCCTCACCCACTGCTCCCCTCACAGTGTGTTTCCCTCCATCTGCCTGTTCTGCTCCCCACTGTCTCTGGTGAGCCCTCTCGCTGCCCCACATCTCTGGCTTGTACCCCAGCTTGTATGCATAAATAAATCTTTTCTTTAAAAAAATTCTACATGTCCAGCTTCTTTTACAATTTGAGAACTTTGATGGTGCCGTCTATTTTCCTACACGACCACCACCAGCCTGCCCCAAGGACAAGGGGCCCCTGAGCTGGCGCACGTCCTCTGCAGCCCACCACAGCCCCTGCCTGAGTCCTTTGGTTCAAGACACTGAGTGTCAGTGGCCTCTTGACCTTGTGTTTGCTCAGTTAATTGTTCTACACAAAGGTGTTTTTCTGTACCCTCCATGGCACTGAGTCATGTTACAGAGCAAGGTGCTGTGGAACTGGACACTGTCACAGAAAGATGCATTTAACTTGGGATTAAGTAAGAGACAAGAAAACAACACTTTTCCTTTTTTAAAATACCTTCTTAAGGTATAATCTGGGTTTTCGTACAACTCAATTAGAGACAGCCTCTCCCAAGTTCCCACCAGAGTTCTTAGAGGAAAATGATAGGGGAGGAGTGGGGAAGCCAATGGAGAGCAAGGAGGAGAGGAAAGCACAATATATTAATGATTGGGGCACATTCAAATAATTGAATTTTCAGGGACTCTACAACAAATGAGGCTAGAAGCAGAAACATGAACCCTGGTGCAGAAACATAAGTTCATTCGAAACAGAGTTAATCTGCACACCTGAAAAAAAAAAGGTGGAACAATCTTTACACTCCCCCCACTTCCTAAATGCTAGTTGTGAGAAATAGAACTACCCTTAAAAGTAACTACGTAAAACGAATGGAAGAACAACTGTGGAATAAATTAACAAAATAACATTCTTCTCCCCCCCCCCCAAAAAAAATACATAAGCAAAGTTGAGCATGTTGGTATTATGGTTTTTTCCCTTCTTGTGCTGATTTGTGTTTTCTAGTTTTTCTAGGATTGTGTTTGTAATAATAAAAAAGTAAACACGATTATCAATTTCTAAACTTTTTAAAATATATGAAAAGGTGAGCTATCACATTGCTCATCAGAATAGTAGAATAGACTTTTCAGCTATCAATTATATTTTTAGCCAACATTTATTAAGCACTTACATATTGACTAATACGCTAAGTGATTTATTATCAACTCAGTTCTCCTCATGGCATCCCACGTACATTTGAGAACCTGGGCTTTGGTACAACACAGTTAGAGACAACCTTGAACAGCCTCAGCAAAATTAAATAACCTGCTTCAGATCCCACAGCTACGAAATGGTAGGGGGCTGACCCCTCGGTTTCAAGCCTGACCATCAGGCGCACAGCCTCCTACACGCACAGGCCTGCAGAGGGCGCAGGGAGACACCTCGCCGTCCACAGAAGAGTGAACTGGTCCAATCCTTTTAGAAAGGACTGGGGCACTACACACCCAGGGCTTGGAAAAAATGTTCACATTCTTTGCAAATAGTATTTCTAGGAATATACACTGAGCTTGAGAAATCAAACTCAGATTTACTCCAAAATCTTATGAACAGGATGTTCACATGTATTATAGTGAGAAAATGGAACACCTATAAGTCAAAGAAAGGAAACTGTTAGATAAATGATAGATTCAATTTAAAATTACTTTCGATGACATGACAATTTTTTAAATTAAAAAAGCAGGGCATTAAAGTATAGTCCGTAATTACATGAAAGTTTTTTTGTATACTTGTTTTATAAATAAATGAAACACATTTACATATATGTGCATAGAAAAACGATGGGGACGCAGGTCCCGCAATTGTTATTCATCATGATGAAATTATAATTTTTTTTAAAAGTTCTCTGCATCCTATGTTTATCGCGATGACTATATTCTTTTCATATTCAAGAAATAAAATTCTCATACAAGATTCATTCTTTGAAAAACTGATTTATACACAACTCTCAGAATTGCATACACAACTCTCAGGATCGCATCTGTGCATCAAATATACCTTTATTTAAAAGGAAGATTTTCAGATTTCTGGCTTAATTCCTAGAACTTTAAATAAATTTTAAACATTTTATATAAGCAATATTAGTGTTAGTAATGCAACATAATAAATTTAACTCTCATGGGGCCCACCAAAATAAAATTTTATCATTATTAGAAATAAAATTAGAAACTTTTATTTACAGCAAATGCATGTTAATCTTGAACCCACCCTCTGGAAAACTAAGATAATTATTCTATCCTTTACAATTGAAGGGTAATAACTGTTTGTATGATGACTCTAAGGCATTACAAGACCCCCAAAGTACTTTCTAAGTCACCAAAGAAAGATTACCTTACACTTAAAGATTGTTTTACTATGTTGAAGTCTCTAAACTGGTTAACCTATAGTTGGGATGTTTGGTTACTTTCAGTATGCTGAAATTGTCTATCAATCATAATAGATGACTTTGAATAAACTGAAGTGAGTTACATCTTCATTAAAAATAGTTCAGAAAGTGGGGAGTATGAAATGCCTCTGCTTCCTTACTCTAATCTTTCCCTTATGACTTGGGGCTGGGAGTTACAGAATTTATGGAACTGGTAAAAAGAGAAGAAATCCAGCTTATGACTCAAGAATAACTGGGAATGGCCCAGTCTAGCTAGTTGATCATAAGACTATCAAGTACTGTAAGGAAAGGGATGTGAAAGCAAACTGCAGCATAACTGCTGAAAGAAAGTTAGAAGCCAGAATTCAGGCAAGAGCTGAGCTTGGAGAGAGCCCTGCTGTGGAAACTGCGGGAAGCTCCAGGCAGAAGACAGTAGCAGCAGAAATTACCCTTTTCACTGTTCCTGGAGAAAAATCAATGCACTGCCGTCCTGAGAAACAGATGGGCCTTGGTCTGAGGGTCAGGATGCTGAGCCATGATCACCTATATTGTCCTTTTGAGGAGCTTCTTTGGGTTTCCGGAAATCATGTTTGCTCTTTAGGGCCAGACAGTAAAAGAAGATGCTCACAAGACACAGAGGAGCAGGTGCACAGTGCTGGGTGGCAATGATGTTTCCCTCTGCTAGGATTCCAAGAGCCATAAAAACAATCACAGGTTCTCTGCATCACAACTGCTTTGTGGATTTCTAGATCTACCCATGGACAATTGATCAAGCAGTTAGGACAGTACTTGTTCCCAGAAATAACTACTGTTGTAATCCGCCTGTTCTTCTCCCCAACGTGTCTCTGGTGAATCCTCTCACCCTCCCCCACCCTCCACTTACCCCACCTCTGGCCTGCACCCCAATTCTTGTATGCATAAGTAAATAAATCTTTAAAAAAAAAAGAAGAAGAAAGAAATAACTTACTGTTGTACCAGGAAATCCTTAAAGCCAGTGGCTAAATGTAAGATGTCCACTTAAAAGTTGTGCTCTCCAGTATGGCAGCGACTAGGCACATGTGGCTATTTTTTTTTTAAGATTTATTTATTTATACATAGAAGCTGGAGTACAGGCCAGAGGCGTGGGGCGGAGAGAGGGTTCACCAGAGACACAGTGGGGAGCAGAACAGGTGGATGGACAGAAATACACTGCTGAGGGGAGCAGCGGGCGAGGCAGGAGAGATCTGCTGCGCCATGTGGGAATCTCCCCAGCCGGGCATCAAACTCGCGTCATCGCTGCCAACAGCTCCACAGCACAGTGCTTAACCGCTGCGCCACCAAGGAGACCCCACATGTGGCTATTTAAATTAATTAAAACTAAATATCCAGTTCTTCACTCTAGTCACATTTCAAATGTTCATAAACCATAGGTGACTAGTGGCAACTATATTGGACAGGGCAAACATGCAACATTTCTATCATGGTAGAAAGTTTAATTGAACTCATGCTTAAGCCGGCATTGATATAGAATGAGAATATAAGAGTCTTATGAATTTTTAAGATAAAATAAAAAACTAAGTAAATATTTCTGTTCGTACCTGGCTGCCTTGAGCCAAGCCCCTGAGCCTCCAGGTGTTCCAATTTTTCCTTCCCTTATTGGGAGTACTCAGCAGCAGTATTTGAGAAGCTTTGCAATAGTGATCAGCATCTAGAATGTTACATCATCCCTTAACATATCAGGCCTGGCAACAGATACATGAAAAAATGCTCAACATCACTTATAATCAAGGAAATGCAAATCAAAACCACTATGAGATACCACCTCATACCTGTGAGGATGGCACACATTAAAAATACAGGCAACAACAAATGCTGGAAAGGGTGTGGAGAAAAAGGAACTCTTCTACACTGCTGGTGGGAATGTGAACTGGCCCAACCACTATGGAAAGCTGTATGGTGATTCCTCAGACTGCTAAACATGGAGCTTCCATATGACCCAGCAATACCACTTTTGGGAATTTACCCAAAGGACACAAAAATACTAATCCGAAAGGATACATGCACCCATATGTTCATTGTGGCACTATTCACAATAGCAAAGGTATGGAAGCAACCCAGATGTCCAAAAATAGATGATTGGATCAAGAAGATGTGGTACATATACACAATGGAATACTATTCAGCATTCAAAGAAGATAAACACATGCCATTCGCAGCGACATGGATGGAATTAGAGGGAATCATACTCAGTGAAATAAGCCAGAAAGAAAAAGAAAAATATCGAATGGTTTCACTTATAACAGGACTATAGGGAGGCCGGGTGGGAGAGAGACACTCAGCGGTGGGGGGGGGGGGGGGGGGGGGGGGGGAGAGGGGAGGATAAGGGCACAAAGGGGAAGACAGGAGAATACAGGGGACCATGGAGATGGACATGGGTGAACTGGTGGTGGGCT